>PVJH01032633.1:0-22370 GCA_004026705.1 Nesogale talazaci | reverse complement strand
ACTTCCCCGCGCAGGCCGGTGACGCCTGCTTTCCGCCAGAGAACGGGACACGCCCCGAAGAACCCCAGCAAACTGGTGCTGTTCGATGAGGGGCACCCACCAGGGCGACAAGATCCGGCTCCAAAGTCACTCCAAAGTCAGCCCCGCAGGGACGGCCAAGAACCCGAGGTCACTACACTCCACGTTTCCCCGCGAGGGGCTGAAGAGGGTCCTCGGAAACATGCCTGGGGGCCTGACCCGGGTTCCGGTTTCCCTGATCGGGGTCCAGCTGGCCTTCCCAGAGAGCCAGGCGTCTCCTCTCGCTTCCTGGCCGGGGACAGGTCCCTATCCCGGGCTCCCGCTAGAACCCCAGAAAGCCTGGCTGGCTTCGGAGGGGGGGGAAATGGGGGGGGTCGTGGGTGGGAGAGTGCAAACAGGGGCCAGGTGGAGGCCTTCTAGGCGACCTGCAGACGGCGGAGAGGGGCTGGCCTTCTTCCTCCACTTCTCATAGGTCTCGCATTTGGGGTCACCCTGGGGGGCGGCGGGGGGGGCCGGCCTAGGGGCGGGAACCAGCGGGGAGACCAGGCAGCAGGAAAGGTGGGAGTCAGGAGCCCCGTGCCGAGGTCAAAAGTCACGGCCTCGTTAGCGGTCGTGAAGCGGCCACTGGAGCGGCAGGTGCGGAAGGGGCTGGACCGGGTCCCGGGCGTTCCGAGGGGCCAGCGCTCCCCGCCGCACGCCGCCCGCGTCCGCCGCCCGACTCACCCCCGCATCAGCCCCGTCGGCCTCCCGGCAAGCGCAGGCCCCGCCCCCAGGCCGCCCCACAGAGCGGCCAGGACCAAGGCCTAGTTGGGCAGTAGCCACCCGGGGCGGCCAAGTCCGAGGCCCGGCCCGGGCCAGCACCGCTTACCGAGCCCCGGGGTCCTCCTCCTCCACCCGCGCCGCTCCCGGGTCCGCTCGCTCCCGACGCCGCCGCTCGGGGCTCGCGGGCGCGTTCCCGACCTCCCCAGGACCCGGCTTCTCCGTGCCCCACCGGGTCCTAAAGCCCGCCGATGTACGGAAGCTCGTTCACGGCCGCTTCCTGAGCACCAGCCCAGACTACAATTCCCAGGGAGCACCGCGAAGACTGCCGCTCTCGAAAGGGATCGCGAGAAGAAAATTGGCAATTACAATATTGTACGAGTGAAACACGGGAAACAAATACATTCACTCAACAAATATTTATTGTGTTCCTACTATGTGCAAAGCCCCTTATGTTAACCTGGAAAAATACCTAAACTCTCTCGAGTCTTTTTTTCATATGCAAAATGGAAGCTTGAATAAAACCCGACTTGTCAGGTGCCATTGAATGGGTCTGACTCTTGGAGACGCCCTGTACAATAGAAGAGAACGCTGCCCAGCCTTGCACCATCCTCTCAACTCTAGTTATGTTTGAGTCCCACATTCGGGAAGATTTTTTCTCTTTTGCTGACCTTCTTCCCAGTGGGTCAAAAAGATGATGTCCTTTTCTAGGGACTGATCACTCTTGATAGCATGTCTAAAGTATGTGACATGTTTTCACATCAGCTCTTCATAGGCGCAGAGTTTAGGTACTTCCTCCAAAAACAGAGTTGTTGATTCTTCAATAATGCCACACTACTTTTATGTATTTTTTTTGTTTTGTTTTTGTGGGCATCACTGTCTCTGGAGGTCCACACTACTTTTAATATGCTTCACCAACATCATCATTCAAATGCATCAACTCTTCTGGTCTTTCTTTTTCATTGTCCGGCTTTCACATGCATATGAGGCCACTGAAAATGCCAGGGCTTGGTTCAGGCTTACCTTAGTCTTCAAAGTGACAGCTTGCTCTCTAAAATGGGAGGGGGACACACTATCCCAGGAACAGGAATGGGAAGAGAGATACCAAATGGGAAGAGGGAAGGGGGAAGGAGGGGAGCAAGGGGAACGCAATCCCACACAACCACACGCACCCCTCCAAGGGAGAGAACAACGGGAACCCAGGGGGTAGGGAGACAGTTGGTATGAGACATGGAAATAACAATTTATAATCTATCAAGGGAGAGGGGAGAGGAGCTGATACCAAGGACTCAATGGAAGGTAACTGTCTGGAAAAGAATGATAGCAACATACACACAAATATGCCTGATACAGTGGATGTGTGGATTGTAGTAAGCATTGTAAGAACTCTCTTTTTTTTTTTAATATTTTTTGTGTGTGTGGGCATCACTGCCTCTGGTGGTCATGGGTGCTACCCAGTGCCGCTCCTGAGAGCTGCCGCTGGATTTGAACCACCAAGCCCACGGGCTGCAGTTCTGCACTCAACCGCTTACGCCACCGGGGCTCAGCCCTTAAGAACTCTCAATAAGAGGATTTGAAATAAAATGGGAGGGGGTATTCAGTATGGATGGCAATTCAGTAAACAAAACTGAGTGGAAGAGCAGTCAGCCAATAAATATGAGAACAGGAGAATGTTAAGGGTTCTAAAATTGATGGTGAGTAGAAAGTAGTTTTTCGGGCTGAGCCCCGGCGGCGTAGTGGTTGTGCGCAGGACTGCGGCCCACTGGGATGGAGGTTCGATTCCGGCTCCCAGGAGCAAAGGCTGGGCCTCCTACTCCCACCACCTGAGGGCAGTGATGCCTAAAAAAAAAAAAGAAAAGAAAAAAGTAGTTTTTCTGGTCATGTTTGATCAACAGAATTGTATCTGAGAGGAATTACTGAGAGATGAGCAATGGATTAACATGATAGCAGAGGAGAAGAAAAGAAAAAGAGGAAAGAAGAAGGGAAAAACTATAGACATATATATGTACATATGTAAATTTATAGATAAGTGTAGTTGTATAAATGCATATATGTGTCAATGTGAATGCAATAAGCAGATGGACTTTGGACAGATGGATTTGTTTTAATAATGTGGCCATGTATGATATGTTCCTGACACCGTCGCTGAAGACAAATGGGTGCATAAGCAAATGTGGTGAAGAAAGCTGATGGTGCCTGGTTCTCGAAAGATAAAGCACATAGGGTCTTAAAGTCTTGTAGTCATACCAGGGACCATCCAACAGGGAAACAACAAAGCAGACAAGGCATCAGAAATTCAAAAACACAACCAAATCGATGTGAAGGGGCGGGAAAGTAGTAGAGACCCAAAACTCACCCTTAAGATAATTGGGCAGTCCCTCTCAGAAGAGTCACACCAAAGGGATGATAAATCCAAGGTGCCCTATAGACTGATGTAACATGTAACTATCCTCTAGTTCTTTACTATTTCCTCCCCCCTATTATTATGGTTTTTATTTGTTTTGCTTCATCAATCATATTCGACTTGGTGTATGTTAATTTGTATAATTAAGATTGTCGAATACATGAAAGCCAAGATAGATAATCCTTCAGAAATAGTCGCTCAGCCCCCGGTGGTGTAGTGGTTGAGTGCGGGACTGCAGCCCACGAGCTTGGCGGTTCAAATCCGCAGTAGCGCTCTAGGAGCAAGGCTGGGTAGCTCCCACGACCACTAGAGGACAGTGATGCCAAAAAAAAAAAAAAAGAATATATGAAAATGAAAAAAGATGTTTTAGGGCTGAGCCCCGGTGGCGTAGTGGTTGTGTGCGGGACTTTGGCAGTTCAAATCCAGCAGCAGCTCTCCAGGAACAAGGCTGGGCCTCCTACCCCCACCAGAGGGCAGCGATGCCACCAAAAAAAAGAAAAGATAAAAAGAAATAGTAAGGCGTGGAGGAAAGGAATAGAAGGGCGCTGGTGTCAAGAAGAAAGAAAACGTTTGGAACTGACTGTGGTAGCAATTGTGCAACACGACTTGATGTGATTGAACCATGGAAGGTCATGTTAGCTGTAAGAGTTACCAATAAAATGGTAATAACGAAGTAAATAAAACTTTAAAGGTGTCTTTTGCAATTGCCCAATGCAATTTTGATTTCTTGACCTTTGTTTCCATCAACCCTGTGTATCCAGAGCTGAGCCCCGGTGGCGTAGTGGTTGTGCGCGGGACTGCGGCCCACTGGGACAGAGGGTCAATTCCAGCAGTGGGGCTGGGCCTCCTACTCCCACCACCGGAGAGCGGTGATGCCAAAAAAAAAAAAAAACACCTTAAAGAAGAGATGGAAAAAGGATAGGGCTTGGGAAATAAAAGCAAAGCAACATAGCGCACTGCCCACACCTGGCCTGTGTCATAAGTGCAATACAAATTCAGACTAAAGTTTAGAAGGCCATGTATTGAGTAGGTAAGATGAATGAATTCCAGGTCAACTGCCGATTACTACCTGTATGATATTGGGCAATTACTTGAGCGATGTTATATTGCTTTGGTTAGCCTCGGGGTTCAGCCTTGATGGAAGCCATTGGCTGGGCAACCAGTGAGAATGAGGGTGTGTGACCTGGTTTTAGCCTTTTGGATACAGCCTCCCGGGCACTGGCTCTTGATCAAGAGACTCAAAGATGAAATGATGGCCAGAATGCATTAATAAGAGATCTGTCCGCCAACAGTAACCAAATTATGTAGCACCCGAGCCCACAATATCCTGGCTGGGAGGTTACCACTGAAAATCACCGTCGTGCTTTCTATCTCTCAGTGTTTAGAAAGTACCTTGGTTCCGGCTCATACCTTAAGCAGTTCCTTCGGGCTCCTGAAGATTCTGTGAGCCTCTTGTATTTTTCCAAGAGAGTCCATTTTTGCTTAATGAAGCCAGGGTTCATTTCTGACACTCTTAATAAAAATGATAATGATGATCATTAAGTGAGACAACACCTATGTCCACATAAGCCCGTGCAATCCTTCACCAAGCATCTACAGAGGTCTTTCTTTGTGTTGGACTTTCCCTTTGGATTGAAGATACAGGGGCTGAGCCCCGGTGGCGTCGTGGTATCGCGCGGGACTGTGGCCCACTGGGATGGAGGTTCGATTCCAGCTCCACGGAGCAAAGGCTGGGCCTCCTACTCCCACCACCTGAGGGCAGCGATGCCCCCCCCCAAAAAAAAAGGAAAATGTGAATTCTGAGAACGAGAAACCAGAAGGAGACTGATGGGACACAAATGAATGCAGGTTCTCCCAGCAGGGGAGCAGGTAAGGGAGGGGAGCCAGGGTTCACATCAGCAGAAAGTAGGAAGCCACCGGGTTGAAGGACCCCTTCATATAAATATGTCAGTGTTGCTGAAGAGATTGCACGTGGACTTGGTGCCTCTGAAGTAAGCTTTCCTTTTGCTTGCCAAGCTGCTGGCTTTGATGATCAATTGTTGATATAACAGTTTGATGTACTGACTTCAGAGCCAGAATGCGTGCGGTGCATATTCCCATCTCTGGTCTACTGATCAATCGCAGGGGTGATCAAGTTACTTAATCTCTCTGTGCCTGAATTTCCTCATCTTTGAAAGGGGGGGGCTGTTATACAGGTGCTATGGAAGCATTAACTACTTTTATTTTCTACTGGGTTTTCATCTCCATCGTTATCTGACACCCTTCTGCCTATTCAAAGCCCGGTATGCATAGTAGGTGCACAACTAAAATGCCATGGATAATGCTTGCCTACGTGGGGGCGAGAAAGCGAGGCTTGGAGGGAAAGGACTAGTCCTGGGCGGGGGACGCTCTCCGTCTGAGGCTCAGCGGCGGCTGCTACCCTTAGGCCCAGGCCCGAGCCCCTGGGACCACCCCGCAGCTCCCTTTGGGTCCGCGGCCCAGCTGCAGAGCCAGCAAGGTCCAAGGCTCGCTCTGAAACGCCTGGGGACGGCTGCAAATCCTCCTCTAGAAGCTCCGCCCCCGGGAAGCTCCGCCCCCGGGAAGCTCCGCCCACGGGAAGCTCCTCCCCCGGAGACGTTCCGAAGCTCCTCCCCGGTGGGCGGAGTCACGCCGGTGACGATCCGGGCGGGGCGGGGCGGAGTCCGTTCCCAGCTCTGGCTTCGCCTCACCTCATCGACCAGGGACGGAAGTCTCAGCCCGCTCGGGACCTCGCGTGAAACCCCCGCACCCAGAACCGGGCCTCGGCCCACCGGGCGCCGGAGGCTGGTCGCGGGCCGGCGCTGGCAGCACCATGAAGCGCGCGGGGTCTCTTCGCCTGCTCTCAGACCTCAGCGACTTCAGCGGCGCCGCCCGGCTCCGGGAGCTGCTGGCCGGAGACCCCGCTGTCCGAGTCCGCTGCAGCCCGGACGGCCGCCACCTGCTGCTGCTGCGACCCCCCGGGGCGCCAGCCCCGCAGTTGCTGGTCGCGGTGCAGGGGCCAGGCTCGGAGCTGGAGCGTGCCTGGGCGGCTGACCCACCCCAGCCGCTGGACGCCTTCTTCCTGCCGTGGCCCGCGAGGCTGGTGCTGGTGCTGGTCTGGGAGAGTGGCCTGACCGAGCTGTGGGGGGTCGGGGTGGGGCCTGGCTGGCAGCTGCTGCAGAGCACCGAGCTGTGCCCGAGGGGTGGCGCCCACGTGGTGGCCGTGGCAGCATCCCGCGGTCACCTCGTGTGGTGTGAAGAAGGTCAGGTGGGTGATGAGGGCCGGTTGGGGCCGCCCGAAGCCACTTTCAGCCACCGCGTGTGCGTCCGCAGTCTGGAGCCCAGCAGGGAGGCGGTCCCCACCCTGGGTCGCACCCACATCCTGCTGCACCACTGCCCTCTCTTTGGACTGCTGGCCTCCCGCAGGGACCTCTACCTGGTTCCCACCGCCACCACCTGGCCTGCGGTGGCCCACATTCTGCTTATCTGGACCCCAAGCAAGGGCAGGGTGATGGTGTCTGCCCCATCTCTTGGCCTGGCCCACAGTAAGAGCCTGAACCCTGGACGAGGGGATACATGGGACTTCCGGATCCTGCTCCGAAGCCTTCCTGGGCTGCTGTCCCCCAGGCAGCCATTGGCTGTACATACCTACGCTCCAGTCTCCCAGGGCTTGCTGATGCTGGACTTCAGGGGCACGGTGAGCCTGGTCCCTTCCCATGGTGGCACCCGGACTGTGGGAATGCTGCATGAGCCACCAATAGGCCCGCCGGGGTCTGCGACACTGGGGACGTTTCAGGGCACCCTGGCCTGTGTGCTGGGCTCCACTTTGGAACTCTTGGACCTGGGCAACGGGCACCTGCTGGAGCGGAAGGTCCTGAGTACAGACCGAGTGCATCTGCTGGAGCCCCTGGCCCCTGGCCTGGAAGACAAGCAAGAGGCCAGGGGCTGTGTTCGTCTGCTTTCAGCCATGGGTCTGTTTGGAGTGGGCTGGGAGACCCTGCGGGGCCACGAACTGCGGTCGCCTGAGGACCTGGTGTTTGAGGAGGCCTGTGGGTACTATCAGCGGCGGAGTCTGCGGGGTGCCCAGCTCACCCCGGAGGAACTGAGACAGAACGGCACTTTCCAGGCGCCTCAGGCCCTGGCCTCCATCCTTCAGGGCCACCTGCCCCCGTCTACACTGTTGACCACCCTGAGGGCCGAACTTCGGGATTACCGGGGCTTGGAGCAACTCAAGGCCCAGCTGGTGGCTGGGGATGAGGAGGCGGGGGGCACGACTGAGCTGGCAGAGCAGGAAGTGGCCCGCCTGCTGAGGACCGAGTTGATGGGAGACCAGCTGGCCGAGCTGAACACCATTTTCCAAACCCTTCCTACAGCTGCCTGGGGTGCCAGCCACAGGGCTCTGCAGCTCCAGCTAGACGGGGCTGGCAGATTGAGGTCCCAAGCGCCCCCCGATGTGTGGAAGAAGGTCCTGGGGGGCCCAGCAACTGGAAAGGAGCCCCCCAATGGGGTCCTGCCCCCCTTCGAGCTCCTGTGCCGGTGTCTCTGCAGGCTGGAACCTCGATGGCTGCCATCCTTTGTAGAGCTGGCCCAGCAGCAGGGTGGGCCGGGCTGGGGCGCCGGGGTGCCTGGGTTGCCACTGTATCGCCGAGCCCTGGCAGTGCTTGCTGAGGAAGGGCCCAGGCCCGAGGCCCTGGAGCTGGAACTGCTGCTGAGCAGTGGGCGCCCCAAGGCCGTGCTGCAGGCGGTGGGGCAGCTGGTGCAGAAGGAACGCTGGGAGCGGGCCCTGGAGGCCGGCCTAGCCCTGGGCCCCTCCAGCCCACTGCTTCGAAGTGAGATCTTCAAGCTGCTGCTGGCTGAGTTTGCCCAGCACCGCCGGCTGGACCCCCACTTCCCCCTCCTTCGCCGCCTGTGCCCACCAGACCTGCCTCCCACTGAGCTCCTGCTTCTCCTGCAGAAGCACCTGCCGGATGAGGAGGCGCCCCCTACCCCATTCTCTGCGCCTGGAGCCGAGCCCACCCTTACTGTGGGCTTGATCAGAGCCCTGCTGGAGCCAACGGGGGCTCCAGGACAGCCCTCGGGACCCCTGGTTGTAAACCTATTTGAGGACATTCTGTGGGACCCAGGCACGCCACCCCCCACACCGCCTCGGGGATCTGTGACTGCCCTCCAGGCAGCTGAGCCCCCAGGTGTCGAGACCTGGGCACCATCTGTACCAGGTTTCTGTGTGACTGATACAAACTGAAACCATTGCTAAGACCTAGTGATCAGGGACACTGCGTAGGAGTTGAAGGGGGCCCCGTGGGACATGTGTGTGCAATATTATTCTCTCGTGGAGCCATCTTAAATATATATACACGTTCCATCGATACCCAGCATGTGCGTTTTGTAACTCGAGGGTCTTGGAGGACTGTGGTTTGTAGAGGGAGCGGTTGAGTCGGGTTCTGTTGGTGAAAGTGGCCACTTCCAATAATGATGACATTTTTGAGCATACTAAGCATAAGGCCCTCAATTAATCTCTATATATTCTGTGCAATGCATCTCATAGCTCCATGGGGAAAGCACATATACTATCTTAATTTTGTAAATGAAGAAGTCTCGAAAAGAGGTCTAGAGAGACTTATCTTTTTAAAAGCTCTTTTTTTGTGGGGGGGAGGGGCATCACTGCTCTCCGGTGGAGAGTAGGAGGCCCAGCCCCACTGCTGGAATTGAACCTCCGTCCCAGTGGGCCGCAGTCCTGCGCACAACCACTACGCCACCGGGGCTCAGCCCTTAAAAGCTCTTCCAGAGGTCTAGAAAGATTTTTCTTGTGACTGGACTGAAGTCCGTAAAGTAGAAAGTAGCAGTTCTAGGATTTGAACCCAGGATTCTGGCTTAACCACCTCAGTGCTTCTCTAGCCTGTGAAGAGGTGGGACTCAATACACCTGCACCCTCCCTTTCCCAGAACCCTCCTGGCTCCTGAATAGGAACTGTCAGGGTCTAGAGCCTGCATTTTCTCTTCTGCGGTTCCCAGAGCAGTTCCTGAGTTAGGGGAAGGTTTACCAGGGACGGGAGAGCTGGCTGCAGAGCTCTTTGACTTAGTGACAAGCCAGGGGGAACAGGGCTGCTCAGAGATCCTCACTCCCTGTCGTCGACGACGACGACAACCATGTCTTAACCCACAAAACCAGAGCATCTCCACAGGAGTTCTCTGCTCGGCTGCTTTTATCTGATAGGACGGTCTCTGAAGAGGCCTGGCACCGTGCCCACTTCTGCCCAAGGGGCCCCTCAGCTGCTCCTAAGTTTTAAGTTCTGAGGGGCATCTTCCCAGAGTTCCAGCCAGGCTGGTGGCCTGCTAAGCCTCGTTGGCTGGATAGCACTGGCCACAGTTCTCTCTCTTCTGAAGGGTGGGATATGCTGTCCCTCAGATTTGTCCAAGGCGGGTGTTAGCTCCTCAGTCTCAGGGAGGTCCTACAGTCCCGAGACCATCTGCATAACCAAGGCCTAAGTTGGCTGCTCAGGCGCTCTGAACTTTAGGAACTTTTGGCCTCATCTGGGGCTTGAGACGACTGGCCTAGTCCAGTCCTTGGGCCCAGACTCTGAAGACTAGCCCGTTAAGTGCTGAGCCTCTCAGAGGCTCAAGACTAGGAAGCAGTTCTTCCTCCCCGGCCAGGGAGAGGCCCCTACTTCTTGGTCTGGAAACTGGACCCATTCTGGCTTCTCAGTGAAGGGGCAGGGGATCTGTCTGGTGCTGCTAAATCACTGCGTGATCTTCTCAGCCTGAGATTGGCCTCGGACCTCGTCTACACTCAGGAATGATTCTCAAGGGGACCCGAAAAACACAGACAGGTGAGGGGAGCAAAAAGTCACCTTGGAGGCATAAGGAGCAGTTTCCCACTCCAGTAGGGACTCCCAGCCTGACAGCTCTAAGCAGTGGACTGAGGAGGGGAATTTTCAACAGACGCTACAGATGGGATCGCTGATGATTTTGGCCCCACCAGTTCAGGGGTATCTGCAGACTGGGTTTGAACAAATGTGTGAGAGGGCCTCTTGAGAGCTGGGTCCACGTGATGGTCGGAACCAGAGATCTGAGTGAGTGGGTGGGAGCCCTAGGTCTCAAATCCAATGTCCAATTGCTAAAAGGGGTTCAGGGACCAGAAATCCTTGGGCACCAGAACTCTCGAGGCATTGGTCTCAAGACCAGGGTGTGGGCACGTGGAGACCCGGTCGCTGAGGGGGCTCAGGTCAAGGAGGAAGTTGGAGGTTGACAGTTTTGAGCAGTTGATAAGGTTCCAGCCCCGACGTTCATGGGCAGGAGAGGGAAGGGAGTTCCGAGAGCCCCTCCATGAGTGTGCCTCCCCTTGGGAGTTCTCAAGCTCCCCTGACGGTATTCCCTGAGCGGACAGAGAAGGAGAACGCTAGGCTGCAGGCAGTAGCCCAGGCAAAACCAGGACGCGCACTGGGCAAGGAAGAGAAAAATCAAAGTCGAAGGCTCCCCGTCAGGAACCCTGTGGTTAGTGCCTGAGACTGCTGACTTGAGGTGAGCAGTTCGAAACTGTTCCACCAGTTGCTCCTCAGTAGAAAGACGGGACATTCTACTCCCATAAAGAGTTAAGAGTCCTGGGATGGAGGTTCAATTCCAGCAGTGGGGTTGGGTCTCCTACTCCCACCACCAGAGAGCAGTGATGCCCCCCCCCCAAAAAAAAAAAGAGTTAAGAGTCTCGGGAACTCACAGGAGCAGTTCGGCCTTATCCTAGAAAGTCACTCAGTCAGCATAGGCTCAATGAGTTGGTCTCCCTTTTGCCCAATCATCATCCCACCCTTGCCAGTCCCAGCCCTCGATCCCCCTACCTTGAGCACACCACCTGCTTGCTGTCTCAGCCAGACCACAGGACTATGGTGACCCAAGGCTTCAACCGGCACTAACCAAAGGAGAGCGCGCTACCCCTTCCTCTCCATGCTGCCTTGGGAACTGGACCCGGCAGCCTGTCTGGGCAGCCAGTGCCTAATGGCCACTCCTCTCCTCCCATATCCCTGCCGCTGGTGGAAACTAGGGTCTGCTAAATGGCTTCCTCCTGAGACCCCACCCTGCCTCACGAGAGTATTCTAACAAGCACGCCTGATCAATCCAGCACCTCCTTCAGCGTTCGGTACTCCTATGCAAGCAGTGTGGTCTTCCCCGTGCACCCACAACAGAGTTCATTGTACCTTCCCCTGTCTTCCCGTAACTCTTTGTACATACCTCTAAAAAAAAATTCATCGTATTATACTGTCATGGCCTAATGATCTGTTTGTCTCCCTAACCCAGCCACATGTTCCTTGAGGGTTCCAGAGATCATGGCTGTTTCTATTTTTGCCAGCTTCTTGGTTTTGGTTTTGTTTTGGTTTTTTTTTTTTTGGGGGGGGCGCATCACTGCCCTCTGGTGGTGGGGGTAGGAGACCCAGACTTTTGCTCCTGTGGAGCCCCTGCTGGAATTGAACCTCCACCCCAGTGGGCCGCAGTCCCGCCCACAACCGCTACGCCACCGGGGCTCAGCCAAGATCTCACATTTCTTATTGCGGATGCAGTCACTGACTGATGAGGACAGACCACGAGTCCATCAGTCCGTCATCCTGTGGTGACTTGTGTGTTGCTGTGATCCCCAGGGTCCTGTCACTGGTATTTCAAATACCAGCAGGTGTCACCCGAAGGGAGCAAGTTCCAGCCAAGCTTCCAAACTAAGAACAGAAGAAGAAAAAGACTGTTCACTTCAGAGGAATTAGCCACTGAAAACCCTATAGATAGACTCAGAACATTGTCAGTTACTGAAAGCCCAGTGAATAGACTCAGAACATTGTCAGAGAGAGGGCTGGAAGGCATACAAGATACAAGTGAGGAAGAGTTGCCTCCTCAAAGTCGAATTACCGGGATGAGGAGGATGGAGTAAAGCCTTCATTGGCTGATGTGGCACGACTCAAAATGAGAAGAAACAGCTGCAAAAATCTCCTGATCGGAATTTGGAACGTATGAAGTATGAACTTGGGAGTATATGAATCAGAACTAGGAAAATTGAAAGTCTTTAAAAATGAAATGGAATGCATAACAATCAATATTTTAGATGTCAGTGAACTGAAATGGACTAGCACTGGCCATTTTGAATCAGAAAATCGTGATTTACTATGCCAAAAGTGACATAACCAAGAGACATTGATCATCAAAAGGATATTCTGAGATCTGTCTTGAAGCACAATGCTGTCTGTGGTTTGACAGGATAATGTTTACCTGCAGCAAAGAAAGCCAACTGATACAACTATTTTTTTGGGGGGGCGGGGGGGCATCACTGCTCTCCGGTGGTGGGAGTAGGAGGCCCAGCCCCACTGCTGAAATTGAACCTCCGTCCCAGTGGGCCGCAGTCCCGCGCACAACCACTACGCCACCGGGACTCAGCCCTCAACTGAGACAACTATTATTTAAACTTACACACCTAAAGCTGATGATAAAGAAGTTGACGAATTATACCAATGTCTTCTGTAAGAAATTGACCAACTCTGCAATCAAGATGCGTCAAAAATTATTGGAGATTGATGTGCAATAATTAGAAACAAAAAGAAGCTGGACAGGGATCTACAGATTGCCTCCTATATGGAGGACGGACATAGGGAGGAGTGGGCGGGGGGAGATGTCGGGCAGTGTAAGATATGACAAAATAATAATAATTAACAAAGTAATGAGGATTTGGGGGAGGGGGAGGAAAAGAAGCTCATATCAAGGACCTGAGTGGAAAAGCGGATATTTGGAGAATGTTAAAGATAGCAGGCATGGGAAGCTGCTTGGCACAGTATATGTAACTATGTATTGTGAAAAGCGATGTACAAGTCCCCAATAAAATGATTAAATGAAGAAAGAAAATAGGAGTAGACATTTGGATAGCCCTTTCCAAGTATGATCCAAAAGTAGAAATCGTAAAGAAGATAGTTATTATATAGTGATATTCTAAATATATCAGAAATATAGAAATGTAATTTTAGGGTTTTTTTTAGGCATCACTGCCCTCTGGTGGTGGGAGTAGGAGGCCCAGTCTTTGCTCCTGTGGTACTGGAATTGAACCTCCATCCCAGTGGGCCGCAGTCCCACGCACAACCACTATGCCACCGGGGCTCAGCCCTAGAAATGTAATTTTAATTGATTTAAGATGTATGTAATACATACTCAAGAATAATGAGGAGTTGCCTGATTTAAAAATAAAAAGTTCAACCAACAAAAGCAGTAGTTGGAAAATATGGACTTGGTGATAGAAACGAAGCTGAAAATCATGATAGAATTTTGCAAGTCCAATGACTTATTCATAACAATATCTTTTTCAACAACACAAAAATCCACCATACACATGGACTTCTCCAAAGAGAACACACAGAAAACAAATGGACTGTGTCTGAAGGGACAGAAGATGGAGAAGCTCACTATCAGCAACTAAAACGAGGCCAGGGGCCAACTGGTACTGACCACCCACTGTTCATCTATAAGCTCAAGTTTAAGTTGCAGAAAATGAAAACAAGTCCACGAGAGCCAAAAGATGACCATGAGGACATCCCACCAAAATTTTGGGAACATCTGAAGAACAGGTGGGATGCATGAAACACTAACAAGAGAAGACTTGATGGATTGTGAGATGACATCCAGAACATCCGACATGAAGGAGAGGAAAGAGCTGTGTGACGAAAACAAAAAGAAGATCAAGATGGACATCAGGAGAGACTTTCAAACGTGTTCTAAAGCAAATGAAAGAAATGATTAAATCGAAGGACTGAGCGAACATTTCAAGGGCAGCTTGAGAAGACAAAGTCAAATATTATATTGAAATGCGCCAAACCCTAAAGTTAGAAAACCAAAAGGAAACTTGCAAACCTCAAGTTGCAATATTGAGAGATTCTATCGGGGATGGGGGGGCGGGGAGAATATCAAATGATGCAGGAAGCATCAAAAGAAGATGGAGGGCTGAGCCCCAGTGGCGTAGTGGTTGTGCACAGGACTGCGGCCCACTGGGATGGAGGTTCCATTCCAGCTCCACAGGAGCAACGGCTGGGCCTCCTACTCCCACCACCTGAGGGCAGTGATCCCTAAAAATAAATAAATAAATAAATAAATAGAAATAAATAAATAAAATTTTAAAAAGAAGATGGGGGCTGAGCCCCAGTGGCGTAGTGGTTGTGCGCAGGACTGCGGCCCACTGGGACGGAGGTTCAATTCCAGCCGTGGGGCTGGGCCTCCTACTCCCACCACCGGTGAGCAGTGATGCCCAAAAAAAAAAAAAATGGATGGAAGGCCAATGGAAATGTTTAAACATTTGGAAGCCCCTATTTGTTGCTGCCCAGAAATTTGGAAGACAGTTACTTGGCCAACAACCTGGGAAAGATCCATGTTCAAGTCCAGTCCAAAGAAAGGAGACCCAACAGAATGCTCAGGTTCTAGAATCCTGCCATTGCTAGGTGGAACTTGACCGAAGGTCGTCCAACAATGCTGACAGCTGGACACTGACAGGGAGCCGCCAGACGCTCAGGCAGGATTCGGAAGAGGATGAGAAACAGATGACCTCACCGCTGACGTCAGATAGATCTTGGCTGGAAGCAGAGAAGGCCGGAACACAGCGGGCTTGGAAGAAGTACAGCTGGAATGCCCCTTCAAAGCGAGGATGGTGAGACTTTGGGCATGTTATCGGGAGAGACCAGGCCCTGGAGAAGGACATCATACTTGGTAAAGCAGAGGAGCAGCAAGAGAGAGGAAGGCTTTCTCCCACCAAGACGGATTGGCCTAGTGACTGCAGCCATGAGCCCAAACGTAAGGATAATGGGGAGGTCGGCACTGTGTTTGTTTCCTTCTGCTGTGGGTCGGGGCACCCTGAATCAGCACTGACTCGATGGGCCCTTGCACCCTAACATCTGCGGTCCTCCCAGGATTCTTCGTACATACCTCTAAAAAACTACCTGTCGACTGATGTTGTGGTTGTCCAGTCATTTGTTGTCCTAACGAGGCGACCTGTGCCTGGAGGCAAAGATCATGGCTATTTCTATGTTGGCGAAGCTTAAAGGAGGGCTATTTATTACTATTGGGGACGCAGTAACTGACCGGTGAGAATATTACAGTGAGAATATTACTGCAATCACGGCAAGCTCTGGATTTTAGGAATTTTCTGGCTTTCTTCCCACAGTCAAAATTTACTATCTGGGGCTGAGCCCCGGTGGTATAGTAGTTGCGTGCAGGACTGCAGCCCACGGGCTTAGTGGTTCAAATCCAGCAGCAGCTCTCCAGGAGCCAGGCTGGGCCTCCTATTCCCACCAGAGGGCAATGATGCCCCCCCCCAAATAATTAACATGATCGCCTTTTCAGCCTTTTGGCTAGTATCGAGTGCAGCAAAATGTACTCAGTGCTTGACCCAGGCCTGAAATTGATGGGAATAGGCCAACTGGATCTGGAGAGGGGTGGGCAAC
Organism: Nesogale talazaci; assembly: GCA_004026705.1. Taxonomy (NCBI): domain Eukaryota; kingdom Metazoa; phylum Chordata; class Mammalia; order Afrosoricida; family Tenrecidae; genus Nesogale; species Nesogale talazaci. The sequence goes on along the minus strand of PVJH01032633.1, from coordinate 6,750 downwards.
AGTTCATCTGGGACAGGAAAAGGAATCGGAAAGCGGTCAGACCAGGACCACTTCAGGAGTTGGGTGAGGCTGGACGTCGTGGGCATCGCTGGTCGTTTGCTACCCAGGACCCCTGACTTGCAGAGGAGGGGAGTGAGGAAGGCTGGAGAAGTGCCGTGTCCAGGGAGGAGTGGGCGGTGTAGTATCAGATGAATGGGTGTTGAAGGAAGGCCCTCCCGGGCCCTCCTGTCTTTAGAGATCAACGCACATTCTGCAGATGCGCCAGGGTTTGGTCAGAAAGAGGAGAATGTCGGGGGTGAGGAGGAGGCAGCTGGAGACACCTGCGTCCTTAGGGAGTCCTTCCAGGCTGGATGGAGTTCCTGCCCCGTTGACTTTCCAGGATGGAAACATCTTGACAGAAGCCGACTGCCTTGTCGTGGTTCTCCTGTGGTGCAGCTCGCGGGTTCGAACGGCAGAGCTTGGGGAACACCAGCTTCATTGCATCTTCACAGCAGTCAGTGACTGCATCCAAAATCATGATAAGGAGACCTGCTTCACCACTGAGCCATCAGCCCTCGGGAAGAAGCCCCCAGCAGCGTCTCTCCTGGAGCGGAGGCTCCCTCTGGCGGTCCTTTCTGTCACCGACCACTCCACCTGTTCTGTGAAAACACACACTCGGGCAGTTTTCCTCCCAAAAGGTGAGGGAGGCTCCCGAGTAAATCAAGGTTCTCAGAGGACAAGAGAAGGGCAGGAGGAGGAGGGGTCGTTCGGGAACAGAATCTGCGGGGAGGGAGGGGTCCTGGAATTGTAGTAGGATGGTGTCATCCAGAAGGAAGGGGCCCAGCCCCACAGGGAGCTTTTCCTTCTGGCTCGGAGCTCTGCCACAGCGACTAGCCTGACCTGGAGACTTTGGTCTGACCCGGGGAGGAAGTTGAGGGCACAGCAGAGCTTCCTGGGAGGGCACAGGGTTAGTCACACTGTATCTGTCTCTGCGCTACAGGAACAAGACACTGGCCCTTAGTCAAAATTAATAAAGCGTGACTTTATGCACAGAACATGGGATTGGAGGTGTGTCCCTCAGAAGCAGGTCAAGGATCATCATTTCACAGTCGGTGCCTCATGGGAATTGTACCTTGAACGTAAGCTATTAAGGCACGGGTTCCCCTTTTTCTGAGAGTAAACAAAAATACAGGGGGGAGGGGCCGAACCAAACTGGGACTCTGTGACCAAGGCCACGCCCACAATCTGAGTCAAAGTCTTAGGGACCACATCAGTGCTTCTCAACCTTCCTAATGCCACCACCCTTTCATATAGTTCCTCATGCGGTGGTGACACCCCCCCCCCCACCAACCGTAACATTTTCTTTTTTTTCTTGTGGGCATCACTGCCCTGGTGGAAGTGGGAGGCCCAGCCTTGCTCCTGGAGAGCTGCTGCTGGATTTGAACCCCCATCCCTGTGTGCCTCATTCCCGCACACAGCCACTGGGGCTCAGCCCTTATTTTCATAGCTACTTCATCGCTGTCATTTTGCCACTGTTATGAATTGGGTCGCGACCCACAGGTTGAGAACCATTGTCGTGTTTTTCCACCCAGAGACAGAGAGGTGAACAAGAGGAAGAACAGAGACCAGGAGAGACAGTAAAGGATCAAGAGAAGGAAGGTGGACCAGGAACAGAGATGCAAAAGGAGAAGACAGAGCCCTGTGCGAGGGAGAAGGCTCAGAGACCGCTCATTCTGGATGAGGAGAGTTGAAGGTGTGCATGGTGGAAAGATGAAGGAGGGGCAGCAGGGAGGGTCCCTGGGGAACACCATTAGAGTCAAAGCTTAGAAGCAGGGAGTCACCTGGTCTCCATCTGGTCTCTCGGGAGTTTCTGTTGGGGCGGTGGGGGACCAAGGAAGAGCTTGTGAGGGGCTGGGGCCAGGGGGACGGAGGATGGCCCCTGACCAGAAGGGAGAAGGCCCACTCCTGCTGAGCCTCTCTGAGCTTGCCTTCTGGGGGAGCGGGCTGATGCCCTGGGTCTTCAGAGGCTTCAGAGCCTCATGCTGGGGCAGCCATTCAGCTTCTGAGAGGCTAATTCAGCCCCTTCCAGCTCTCTCCCAGCTTTGTCCTGTACTGGGGGACAGCGGGGCTAGATGAAATGGGCATGGCTTCCTCCTCTAACAGCTCCAGGAAGATTCTGGGGGCAGCCTGGCCCCTGAGTCTGGGGAGAAGAGCACGTTCCTCTCTCAGAGGTCAGGCCTGATGCTTCCAAGGCCACGGTCAGGTTCTGAGAGCTACCACAGGCAGGAGGAAAGACAGGTACTGAGACAGAAGAGTACCAGAGACAGCGCGGTCAGGATCCTGAGCTCAGGTGGGGGTGGAGGCCACTGACCTGGCGGCTATCATTAAGATTGTGGTCCCAGGGCTGAGCCCCGGTGGCGTAGTGGTTGTGCGCGGGACTGTGGCCCACTGGGATGGAGGTTCAATTCCAGCTCCACGGAACAAAGGCTGGGCCTCCTACTCCCACCACCAGAGGCCAGTGATGCCTAAAAAAAAAAAAAAAAAGATTGTGGTCCCAGGGGAAATCAAGTTTTACTCCTTGCAGACATAAAAGTCATGCATACTGTTCTCATAGCCCCTTTGGAGAGGGTGGAGGGTCAGTGTGGGGCAGGGGGTTTATGGAGAGCCTAGGGAGGGGACAGGGATACATCACCCACCCCCCTCTGCCCTTTACCAGGCTGGTCAGTTCCTAATGAATTCCTCAGAGGGCAGGTGTCTCTGCTAAATGCCAGGAAGGACAGCATGCAACCTCTGCTGGGTATGAAGAAAGCGTGGCTTTGGAAGGCGGGATGGGCACAGCTCAAAGGAGAAGCTAGGGAGTGGAGAGCCGAGAACAGCCAATGAGAAAGGGCTTTCCAAAGCCTTCGTTACTTCTCCAGTCACAGGTACGCTTTCTCCTGGTAGACCAAAGTACTTTGCCAAGTGGGCCCAGGAAACCTCTTTCCTGCGGTGTTGATGGGGTGTGGTATTTGTCTTCATGGCGTGTGTGTAAACTGCAAGTAGGAAGGGGCTCACAACCCCGTGTTTGAAATTCGGATCAGCCTTGTCTGTCATCCCCTTAAGGACTGGCACTTGGGAAAGCCAGAATGAGAATCTGCTTTCTTCCCCATGTGAACAGTTTTGTTTTGCTTCTTCTTCTTCTTCTTCTTCTTCTTCTTCTTTTTTTGGTGGGGGGCAGGGATTTAGGTAGGCGGGGGACAGCTGAAAAGCACTGAACAAAACAGAAGTTCTCCGTCAACCTCCATTCTTCTCTGCCCCTACCATCTGTCCCCAGGCTTCCACCTCCTGTCACCACTCTGCAAGTCCTGGACACCCTTTTCATTCCTCACATCTGCCACCGCTCAGGGTCCCCACCTCTGCTTTGCAAAGCCATGGATTCTGGGCTTGTGCACATGGGTGGTCAAATGCGTGGAGTCTGCCAGTTCACTCAAATTCAGCAAGCATCTGTATCGTAAGCCCTGTTGACCCCCCAATCGTCTCCAGAGAGGTGGTGGTATCTGAGGGCAGTCAGAATGGGGTGCTAGTACTAGGGTCTGGAACTGGCGGGGGAAGAGGGGATGTAACACTCTGGGCATCTGATGGTACAAAAAGTGAACGAGACTAGCTGCTAACCTAAAGGCAGGAGGTTGGAGGCACCTCAGAAGAAAGGCCTGGCAATCTACTTCCCAAAAGTCAGTCACTGACTGACCCTACAAACATAGAGTCTCTGTGAGTTGGAATCTACTGCACAATAATTGGTTGGGTCTGAGTTTCTACCTGCCACTGTTTTTAGGGTATCCTGATAGAATGTAGGTCCCCTAATGGCATTCCTAGTTGTGTTAGTCCCGGTAGACTAACCTGTTAGAATGTAGGTCCCCTAATGGCATTCCTAGTTGTGTTAGTCCCGGTAGACTAGAGGAACAAATTTCAGAGACACGCATATAGGTATAAGGAAAGGGTTTATATACAAAAGAAATGTGACCCTAAGAAGGCATACCAATCCAGTCCAGTGCAAAGTCATAAGTCCAATAATAACCCATATACCTGAAATCAGTCTAGAAAGTCTGCTTCCGACTCAGGAAGTCACAGGTCAGTGGGTGCAGAATTCTGGCGCTGGCAGGGGTCTCCCCATGGCTCCTCGCTTCTAGGTCTCAGGTCCATCAACAGCATGCCACTCCAGCTTCAGAGGTCTGTCTTCATCAGGGCAATGCTGTGTGGTCTCTCCACCGGCTACTCCAGCCTCCCAGCCACCGCCATTCCGTGTTGCCTGTGGTTAATCATCTCTCAAATAACTCCCAACAACTGGGGAAGATAGCTTCTCATCTTCACAAGGGAAATATCACGAGATTTCCTAGGAGTCTCAGGGGGAAAGCCATGCCCACATAAGGCCTCATCGGCTACTCAATGGCTATCTCCAGATTAACAGGCTAGACTCCACCCCTATATTTCAATTATAAATTTAACATAAGCACATGACTACCACACTGGTGTTTCTAATTCCAGATCCATGTGATTGACTTTAGGAAAGCTGAGTTTGAGAACCAACCCTATAAGGATTCCATTGGTGAGCTCTTTTCATCTTTATAGCTCCGAGGAGCACTTTTCCCCTAAAGGGAGGTGTGCCGGCATGGGGCCGAGGAGATCCAGAGGAGAGATGACTGAGTCAGGAGATGCTCAGATGCAGCCACACCAGAGACCAGAAGGATGGCCCCCAAAAAACAGATGAACAGAAAGGAAATGTCTCGAAGAGAATGAGGGCAACATATGTATAAACATGCCTGATGCAATGGATGTATGGATTGTGATCAGAGTTGTACGAGCTCCCAATAAAATGATTTTTTTTATTAGGCATCACTGCCCTCAGGTGGTGGGAGTAGGAGGCCCAGCCTTTGCTCCTATGAGCTAGAATTGAACCTCCGTCCCAGTGGGCTACAGTCCCGCGCACAACCACTACGCCACCGGGGCTCAGCCCCTAAAACGATTTTTTTTTTTTTTTTGCATCACTGCTCTCCAGTGGTGGGAGTAGGAGGCCCAGCCCCACTGCTGGAATTGAACCTCCGTCCCAGTGGGCCGCAGTCCCGTGCACAACCACTACGCCACCGGGGCTCAGCCCCCTAAAATGATTTTTCAAAAAGAGCAAAACACTTCCACACATTCTCCAGAGAACTAATTTGGTAACATTAAGGTTCTTTCCCCATAATAAATTGTAAACTCCTGGAAAGAAAAAGATAGCATGCTGTGTTAGGCTGGATTTCCTAGAGAAATAAAACCAGTGATACATATACAAAAGGGTACCCCCCAAGAAACCCCAGAAGGTTGTTCTCACCCCCACTCCAAGCTATGCATTTAAGTTCTTTTCACAAAACAACCTCATCGGGCTGAGCCCCGGTGGCGTAGTGGAGAGTGCGGGACTGTGGCCCACTGGCTTGGCAGTTCAAATCCAGCAGCAGCAAAGCTGGGTAGCTCCCACGACCACCAGAGGGCAGTGATGCCCAAAAAACAAAAACAAAACAAAACAAACAAAACAACCTCATTGAGGCTGACCCTGGTGGTGTAGTAGTTGTGTGTGGGACTGCAGCCCACACGGTTGATGGTTCAAATCCAGCAGCAGCTCTCCAGGAGCAAGGCTGGGCTTCCTACTCCCACCAGGGCAATGATGCCACAAAAACAAAGCAACACAAAAAAGACTCATCACCTTCAAAATATTCTCCATTATACATCATACATTTGTCAAATCTGTGCTTCCATTCTTGGAAACATTTTTCAAACTCATCTGTTTGGGTGGATGACAGCACCCCCCTCTTTTCCTTCTTTACCTCCTCTGGACTCTCAAATCTCTGTCCTTTCACGTCCCTCTTCATTCACGGAAACAAAAAGAAGCACACGGGGTGAGGTCAGGTGAGTCAGGTGCAAAGGCATGCTGTTTTCTGCCAAAAACTGGCACACTGACATGTGGCTGCATGAGCAGGTACATTGTCATGGTGGCAAAACCAGTCCCCCATCTGCCACAAACCAGATCTTTTTTTTCTTTTTTTTTTTTTTATGGCATCACTGCCCTGGTGGGAGTAGCAAGTCCAGCCTTGCTGCTGGATGTGAACTGCCAACCCTGTGGGCCGCAGTCCTGCAAACTACCACTAAGCCACCAGGACTCAGCAAACCAGATCTTTTTTGTCGCACACTGTTAAGCAATTATTTTTTTCCAGACTCAGAATTGGTTTATTGACAATAGTCCATGCTGTCCTCCTTGAACATCACACAGCAGCACCCTCCCCTCAGCCACAGGTCACCGTTAGTGGGGTGCACAGATGGTGTGGCCCCTGCCTGTCCTGAGGCCACCCTCAAACAGTCACCCCGGGGAGGACAGTAACAGATCCAGACACAGGCTTTTGCCCGCCTCCTTCAGACTGTCCCCACCACTCCCTGAGATCCGGGCCATGGCCAAGGAGCTGGCAAAGAGGGAATAGGGAGGGGGGAGGGCCAGAATCCCCTTGTTCTGTCCCCCTGGCCTCCAATCTTTTCAGAACCTCTAAATAGAAAGCTTGATTAACAGTCTGACCTGGTGGAAGAAGCTCCAAATGCACTGAGTCAACATTTTTGCCCATTTGGGAAGTCGATGGACGTCCAGAAAGGGATTTGTCATCCATCGACTTTTCACCTTTTCTGAAATGAGAAAACCACTGGTACACTGAGCTTTCCCATAGTGCTGTCTTATAAGCCGTGTCCAGCATCACAACAGTCTCTGTGGCATTCTTC
>PVJH01032632.1:0-22460 GCA_004026705.1 Nesogale talazaci | reverse complement strand
CCACCCCCAGCCCTCCCATTCTCTTCAGAAACACCGGCTTGCCTCTGTGCGATGACATACGTCTGCCTGTCTCTGTGTGTGGATGCAAAGAAGGGAAGACTCCGCTTGCATGCCTCCTTTCACAGGGGTCCGCCTCCCTGTTGGCCGCTACCGTCTGCCCTGTTTGAGAGCCTGCTCAGCCGGCGGGCAGCAGGACCATGGGCAGCAAGTGATGGGTAGGTGGCTCCTGCCAGTCCTTGAATTGGTTGTGTGACTTTATGCCAGGCTGGTTCCTTCTCTGGAGGTAAGAAGGTTACAAACAAGGGTTTGGATGACACGACCTGAGCTCCACAGACCCCTTCCTGAGCGTCCCCCCTCTGACACGGGGCCAGTTTCCCAATTCCACCTGGGTTCTCTTGACTTGGGCCCCTGGCTCTTCTATTTATAGACCGCTTGATGCTTTGTGCTCTATTCCTGGACTTCAAACCATCCAGTTTTCTACGGCACCAAGAAAGGTCTTTGGAGACTGCGGAATTCGTTCCCAGAAATGTAATTCTAGGAACGAGCAGCAAAGTCATGCTAACAATGTTAAACAAACAAACAAAAAAAGGCAGGCAAAATGAGCAGATCCTCCAAGTCCTGACCAAGGTGCAGAAAGGTTTTTCATTGTGACGGCCTCCTGAGGGTATAAATAGGAAGCCCCCCGTTCCCTCCTGGTCACCATCTGTTATTTGTCCCAGGCTATATGTGACCCTTGTTGTTAGTGACCGGGACAACACCAGCACCACCCCCGCCTTTGCTTTCTCCCATCTCCTGGCAGCTGTGGCTATAAGGTTTGTGTCTTTCCTAAGATGGTAGATGAGGATTTCCCGGGCCCTTGGAACTAAATATAAACAAACCACTCACTCTCTCTATTGGGAAATAAGTTATAAATAACACGTTGGAGCAATCTTTCATCAGAAAGGCTGTGGTTACTAGGAGACGGGCCCTGCAGTCGCCTGTTGTCACGATGTATACATATTGCTTTGAGTCAACGCTCTGGTCCTTTGTCTTGGGCCTTTCAAATGGCTCTTGGGTGTACTGCTCTTGCAAGTGGAAGTATTCTGCTCGTTTGTAAAGGGGAAGAAGACCTGGGCTCCAAGGGGGGCCCTTCATCGGCTTCCTCTGTGACTTTGGGTGTCTCCGTGCACATTCTCCATCGGGCTAGATCAGGGCTTGGCAAACCGCGGCTCGCAGGCCAGCTCTCGCCTGCCATCTGTTAACGGGTGTCCTGGAAGTTAAGAATGGCTTGTGCATTTTTGAATGGCCCAAACCAAAGGGACGCAAGACTAAGGTCTCACAACCTGCAAAAATTAGACAACACGGAAATTTGAGTATCCCTAGGTAATGCTTCATTGGAACACAGCCACGTTTAATTGCATGCATATCATCTGTGGATGCTTTTGTGCTGAACAGAAGAGTCTAACAGTTAGGACAGAGAGGGTACAGCCCATCACATTTAAAATATTCACTCTCTGGTCCTTGAAAGGGCGTTTGTTTGCCCCCCTGCGCTGGATTGTCGCTAATGTCTTTGTAAAAGTTCCATTTTACAAATTGAGCAATCCTCAGTCACTTCTCAAGCTGGGGAAGAAATTTGAGATTTAGGTGAACTAGCCTGAGCAGTACCTAGAGGAAATTTGGCATCTTCACTCGCTTCCAGATGATTACATGTTGTTTGTCTGATCTCTTGACCCTGCTAACCCTTCTGAAATAATCTTTTATGACCATGTCTTCATCAGAACCATCTAAGCAGGGAGAGTCACCCTTCCTCTGTCAATTTCCTACTTGCACGTTGTGCTTGCATGACTTGTGTGGTGGTCGGAGGCTGCAATCCAGTCCCTATATTTCAAAGACCAGCAGAGCCACCTATGGTGAACAGATTTAGCTGAGCTCCCAGACTAAGAAGGAATAGCCTGTCCCTTTCTGAGATCAGTCACTGAAAATGTAAAGGGTAGCAACAGAACATTGTCAGGTATTGTACTGGAAGAGGAGCCCTGCAGGTTAGAAGGCATTCCCAAAGATGACCGGGCAAGAGCTCCATCTTCCATGTAGACTCCATCTTCCCAATGTGGATAAAGTAAAGCAGCCAGAACTTTCATTTTTCTGACAGAGCCCTTTTAAAGAGCGGGGAATCAGATGCAAACATCCATCCATAATCAGAGCATGTATGACATAAACCTTGCCACACTGGGAGTTAGAAAATGAAATGCATGCAGATGCTAACCTAGGAATTGATGGACTGAAGTAGACTAGTATTGGCCATTCTGAAGAGAACAATCATATGATTTATTATGCCAGGAAGGACAAGTCCCTGAGGAATGCTGTTGCATTCGTTGTCAAAAAGGACGCTTCCAGATGTGCCTCTACACTGGTGTCTACAGAAGAAAAATATCCATTTGCCTAGGTCTGGTGAATGAAACTATTATTTAAATTTGCTCGCCAGCCACTAAAGATGATGCTAAAGAAATGGAAGAGCTCTCCTACCAATTGCATCCGTCTGAAATTGGTCAAGCATTCAAACCGGATGCCCTGGTAATGACTATTGGTGATTGGCATGTGAAGTTGGGAACACAGAGGAAGGAGCTGTCTTTGGGGAAATAGGGCCTTGATGATAGAAAGGAGGCTGGAGATCTCATGATAGAATTTTCTCTTAAGACCAATGACTTTGGTGTGGCTTCATGTTAATGTAACTGAAACCATCTCCAAAGAGCCTATTTCTAAACAAGTTCTCACTCATAGGTACCAGGAGTTGGAGCTTCAGCATAGCCTTCTTTTGGTGGGGAGGAGAACACAATTAAATCTATAACAATCTCTTCGTCAAATGCTTTCTCTTTTTCTTTTTTATTTTTAGCCCGTATGTCAATCATGAAGCATTTAGCGTGCCAGACTAGACCTAATGGTAATTAGTTTGGTTTGAAATAGAATGGTGTACCATGTCAAAACCCAAACCCAAATCCACTGCTAAAGTTGATCCAAACGCTGCATTCTTTATGGGATAGAGTAGAATTGAGCTACAGGGCTGCAGAGGCTGCAGATCTCCATGGAATCCGGCTGCTTCATGACTCTCCCTAGGAGAGGCTGACGGGTTTAGACCCGCTGCCTTTCAGCCAGCTGTGCGATGACTAACCCACTACACCATGACACTACCAGGGACCCTTACGGTGCAGGATTGCACACACGGTTTCATTCTTTCGTACACAGAACTCTTCATTTTCCCCTGGGGCTTGAAAACAAGTCTCAGCTGGCCATGATCGATGTGGCAAGACCTTAGCCATCAAGGACGCAGGCATCTTCCATTGGCTGCTCTGCCATTCGCCCACCTAGCTTGCATTTCCTTAATCTCTTGCTCCTCCAGTGTGTAGGGAGGAGGACAGCTGAAAGGTCATCCGTTTAAAGGAATGACTCAGAATGGTACTTCGCAGCCCAATAAGTAAGCATCATAGAACCGACAGAGGTTGGATATGTCGGCCTTAGCTGAGCCATCATCCATTCAACTAAGGAAGTGATAAGGAAGACTGTTGGGAGACAATGGGCAGCCTCTGCTTCAAATACTATCCATATACAAGAAGGTGACCTAAGTCTATTTCTTGCCTCTTTTCTTTCCTCAATTTGTGCTCTAGTTCCTCCTCCCCACTTCTCTTATTCTTTTTTTGTAAGCAACTTGGTTTGCACACCCAAGTGAGCACATCCATTCAGACCTGGTGACTCTAATGGAAAAGCCCATTCCTACCCATACAATCACATGCTGTCCACATTCATACATATGTATGTGTATATATACATTAATTATTTAAGCTCAAAAATTCTGCCTTCTTCACTTTGCCTGCCCAGAACCTCAGAGAAGTCAACTAACCTTCATAAACCTCTTCTTCTTCTCCTAGACCAGTGGTTCTCAACCTTCCTTATGCCACGACCCTTTAATACAGTTCCTTGTGTCATACAGACCCTCCCACCATAAAATTATTTTCATTGCTACTTCATCACTGTCATCTTGCTACTGTGATGAAGCATGTGACCCCTGTGAAAGGGTCATTCGACCTCCAAAGGTATCATAACCCATAGGTTGAGAACGACTGCCCTAGATGATGTCACCACTGCATGGCAGTGGGCCTGTTGGGTCTACCTTATGCAGTAATGGAGACGACTGGAAGGAGTCACATGGAAATGTGCTTGGACTTTAAAGAGACAAAGAGGACATATATGGCAAGAGAGGTGGGAGGGAAGCACAGGCACACTGCCATCTCGCCCAATCCGATCCCTCAGTTCTTTTTGCAGCAGGAGTCCCCAAGAACACTTTGTCTGCACATGACCCCTGCGCTGGTCACAGTTGCTCACTTCAGGGGTAGCAACGTGCCCCAGATAGGCCATTCAGATCGTTTCTTTCAGGAATCTTTTCAGGCATTTCGAACGGAGCACCTTATTGTGACGAGTATGCTTAGTGACAGACCTTCAAGGAAAAATCCCCAGATCCTGGAGCCTTAAGCCCTTCCTAAGTTCAATAGCTCATCAACGTCTGGTATGTCATTGGCTAGCTTGCCCTTTCAAGGAATGCTCCATCATTGCTTGCACCGGTTAGGGCAGTTCCTGCTCCTTACAAGAACCTTCTCTGATCGACTACTTTACTAGCACAATCGGCAAACTCCAACATCGGGTGTTCTGCTCTTGTCAAGATGTGCCTCTGTTTGCTCTCGGGGGGTTAAAAGTAAGTCGTGCCTTTCCTCTGCATCCAGGGTCATCCCCAGTCAAAACCAGTCATTGGAAAAGGATCCAACGGCCACCATTCGTAGGATCCAAAGGGAGATTTTTGTAGATAAAGAAGCCTCTCCCAGAGAGATCCTGAGAAATTTCATTTCCATTTTAGAAGTAAATGTCTCCCTCACCCCCACCTCCCATAAGGAAACATCCATCTCAGAGGGAGATGAGCAAATGAACTTGCTGTGGTGAGGGTGGGGGAATGAAATGATCTTTCAGCGCTCTTCACCTCCACTTCCCAGGGCCTCACCCGGGTGGCTGCCTTGTTTGCTGTGTGCCAATCTATACCTGTGCACTCCCACTTTGACACACACTGGCACCAATGATGTGTGAGTGTGCAGGCAAACTTAGTCTTGCTGTTCAGTGCCGTCAGGTTGGCCTCAAGTCCTGACCACCTGATGTAGAAGGGACAACTATTGCCCAGTCCTGCGCCACTTTCAGGCTCCTTAGTGTGTTTAAGCCTACTTCTTGGCCACTGAGAATTTCCTCACTTAAGTACAGATATTGTGATCTAGGTGAAGATTTGCAGAGCAGATCATAAGTTTTACATTCAGTATACATTTTACTTCAATCCATTCAGTCCAGCCTCCTCAATGTACTGTGGCTTGACCCACTTTCTTCAAGTGTTTCCTGTTTCTTAGCTCCTTTCCTAACCCTCATTTCCTTGTTTTCTGGTGACTTTCTATTTTACAGAATAGCTGTGTTGAGTGACTGATCATCTCTGAAGTGACTGGAGGAAGAGAGTTGAAGTCTCAACCACCTTTGCTTCTATGGAACATTCTAGCTGTGTTTCACCTAGGACTGATCTACTCATTCTTCTGCCAGTCCAGAGTATAGTCAATATCCTTGGCCAACACTATCATTTGATAGTATCAATTACTCAGTCTGAAAACATAAAATGTAATTCTTCGTGAGTTTGCCTGGCTCTTCCTCCTGGCCCTTCAGGGCACCATTCACCTATTAGGATTCCTTATGTATCTTCTTTCTGCTCCTCTGAGACCCATGGATCCTTCTAAGGCACCAGTTCTACCTTCATTCTGTTTATGCATTTAATATCTCCTAAAATTAGGGAAAGAGGAGTTGTCTGTGATCACCTTGGTTGGGCATTTCTTCAGGCAGGGTCTGTCTGAGAGTCTCTCTTCTGTGTTTGAGAAAGGAGGAGGTCCAGAATTTCAGTCATCAGCATGTATCAATGTCAAGAAGACCCAAATACTCACACCTGAGCCAATAGGTCGCATCATGATCAATGGAGAAAAGGTTGACGTTGTCAAGGATTTTGTCTTGCTTGGATCCACCATCAATGCTCATGGAATCAGCCATCAAGAGATCGAAAGACACAATTCACTAGGTAAATTGGCGGCACAAGACTTCTCCAAAGTGCTGATAAAGATGTTACTTTGAGAACTAAGGTGCACCTGACCCGAGTCATGATATTTTCCATCGCCTCGTCTGTTTGTGAAAGGTGGACATTGAATACAGAGGACTGACGGAGCATCGAAGACTATTGAGTGCACCACGGACTGCAAAAAGGACAAACTGACCCCTTCCTGAAAGAAGCACAGCCAGAGTGCTCCTGAGCAGCAAGGAGGACAAACTTCATCACACACACGCTTTGGACATGTTGTCAGGAGAGGGACATCACGTCAGGCAAAGCAGAGGGTCAGCGAAGGAGAGGAAAACTCTCCAGGAGGTGGAAGGACACAGTGGCTGCAACAAGGCCCTCAGGTAGAGGAAGAGCTGTGAGTGTGGTGCGGGACCGGCAGTTCCATTATGTTATGGGTGGAGTCCCAACGGAACAGAGTCTAACAACAGCAGACTCATGAAAACCATGCCATGAACCATCCAGCTCCTGCCCTCTCCTGGGGGCCCTACTTTTCCTTCTAAGAAATCGCTCTGCTTGAGGATTTCGATAATCTGTTTGTCCATCCTTCCTAGTGGATCAGACAGTTCTAGTGAATACCTTTCATCACTTCCTGAAATCTCTCTCCCCTCCTTGAAGATTTATCTCGCCCACCCCACCCCCCACCACTACCCCATGTTCTTTCCTTTCTCTGACCAATTCCTTTCATCTCTTTCATTAGTGAATGTTCACCCCCTCCCTGGTAGTTTTAACCACACACCTACGATAGTTTTAACCACATATCGATGACTTATAGATCTGTCTTCTGCGTAGGTCCCTGCCATTCAACTTCTCGCCAGCCTGATTGCCAGTCAGAATTTTCATCGAATGCAACTCACACACCCCATCTTTAAATCACACTCATTACCTTCCCTTCCCTGTGTGCACTCTCAGAGTCCCAGGAGACTTCGCTGTTCCTTCTTATCCTTTGAAGTTATCCTCTTAAGTTAGAAACCCAGGTGTACCACCTGTTTCTGGCCTGTCCCTAATCCCTTCCCTTGGACCGGTCACCAAATTTGATTCCTTTGCTTCACCAAGACCCACGTTTCCTTCCACTGTCTGAGTCCAAGACTCGTGCTCATGGGTGGGTTTTGTAAAACTATTCTATTCATCGCTCGTCTCTATTCCGGTCTTCTCACACTAGGTCCCAACATATTATTCCTCAGTAATGAAAAAGCAAATGTACCATCCCCTTCAATAGTCTAGTAGTTGAGGTCCACATATACAGACTCCCAGCAGTGAGGGAGCTGAGAGATCTTTTGGAGTGGGAGTGTGGGGTGTGTGTGTGTGTGTGTGTGTGATCCTGTCCATCATCTTTCAGGTAGTGGATAATTGAGCTGTGCCCCAAACTAAAAAGATCTTTTCTGACTTCCTTTAAATGGCCCACCAAGCTGACCTCAGCTAGGGCACTGAGCACTTCTGCATGACTGCAAGAAAAGGAACCAACTCACTGCCATCGAATCGATCCCGACTCACTGAACAGGGTAGAATTACCCTGGTGGGTTTCTGAGACCGTAACTGTTTACAAGAGTTGAAAACCTTGTCTTTCTTCTCCGTGGCTAGATAGACCTGAGTCAGCACAGTGAATGCCTGTGTCCACACAGACCCCCTCCAGGTCAGCCATCCCCGAAGGTGATCTCGGCTAAGGGCAGTGAGTCATCTGACTTGGAACTTGGAGTGTGTGCAACTCATGAGGTGCTGTGAACTTCTGAGCACAGAGCTGGTTGGGAAAGCCCCCGAGGTGCCCGATGCAGACACGTCCACTTTCCAAAACAGGCCATTCAAAAGAATAATACAGTCCTCTCACTCCTTAGAGAATTGTGGAAAGTAATCAGTATAAAGGGCAGGAGTGGAGGAGGATGGATCTCAAAGTGAAGAGGGATAAAGAACAGCAAGGGCTTTACTGACAAGTTCAAGGGCGTTGGCGGTTCAGTGGTAGCTGACACCCCTCTCCTCCATGCAGGAGACCAGCGTTGACTCCAAGCTCATAGAACTGAAGAGCAGCCATCACTCATCTGTCAGGAGAGGCTGGCATGTGGCGCTAATGATAAGGAGGTCTCAGCTCAATTTCTGGACTTGGATTACAGAAAAGGCCTGAAAATCAGCCAGTAAACTCCAGTTATTACATAGGTCCCACTCTGTCTTTCAGGGAGTCCTCAGGAACTGAGGTCCATTGGACAGGAGTCAACAACCAACTTTTTGGTTCATCTTCTCCTCCCTGTGATGCATGGCAGGACATGTGCAGAGCAGCCTGACACATGCCTGTGAGGCGAGGCCACCAGGTCACCGGCGGCCCTGATGCCCACCGCTCCCCACTGTCCAGTAAGTACAAAGACTTCCATCAGCGGGGTATACTGTCTGAAGGAACTGTGTCCTCAGGGAA
Source organism: Nesogale talazaci (assembly GCA_004026705.1). Taxonomy (NCBI): domain Eukaryota; kingdom Metazoa; phylum Chordata; class Mammalia; order Afrosoricida; family Tenrecidae; genus Nesogale; species Nesogale talazaci. Next base: position 13,908 of record PVJH01032632.1, on the reverse strand, counting down.
GCCTGGAATTCCTGAGAGCACATGGCTATTTTAGCCATGAGGGATCTTAGATATGTTTGGGGGTGACCCTCTCCTATTTCGTGTCGGGGATGATTCAGCTGTGTCCCCAAACAAGCTGAACTCTGATTCTGTAGAATGTGGCCTGAAGATGCGCTCGTAAGACACCGTGGAGAAACACAAAGCATCATCAGACAAGTGGATAGGTGTGAAGCAGCTCCTTTTCTGATCACAGAAGACAGTGGTGTAACCAAGCACCTGTAAGGAGGGAAGAAAGACTTGTAAGCAGAAAAAACAAAAAAATCAAACCACAAACAGATCTGTGACTTTTGTCCTGTGCTTAGCCTTGGCATCTGGTTCTGAGTAATCCAGTCTGGCGAGGGGTACACATGGCAGGATGTGTTAGAAAGTTGGAAAGGAAAAAAAAGGATTGTCCCTCTCGGTGTCTGTTGCTCCATCATTCACAGTGGATTCTGGGACCTTGGGTTAGCTGGGCATACCTGAAGGCACCACTCCTTTGAGAACACAGTCTTCTCAAATAGACCTTGCAGATACATAGGCGATGGATTGCTTTGGTGTGGAAGACGGGGATGATAGGGTTCTTCCTAAGGACTCAAGAGGGGCTGTGCACTCCCAGAATGAAAGAGGAGGAATTGAGGGAGAGATGGGATGTCTTGGTTCTCTAGTGTTGCTGTGGCCGTTACATAATGTGTCAACTTGTGAAGAGGTGGAGTCTGGCCTGTCAATCAGGTTGCAGCTTGATGACCTCATGAGGAGGTGTGGAGGAGATAAATGGCTCTTCAGAGGCTTTCAGAAATGGCTCTCCAGATACATGCTCTTTCATCCTTCTACGACATATTCCTGACGACTAGCCTGATGCAGGCAGAGCCCCAGAACTGGAGGAGCCACGTGGAGACCCACACCAGCACTGAAATGCTTCCACTGCCACTGGATCCGCAAGACTGTCCACCCACAGGCCTATGATTTGCTGCATTCAGTGTCATTGCATATGTTGCTTGAGTCTGAAGAGGAATTTATAGACTGGTGTCAGACACATGGGCTAATATCAGACTTACGGACTTGATGTGATCTGGGCTGGGATGTTTTCTCAATATACAATTTCTCTTTTATATATTATTCTTTCTTATCCACATGAGTGCCTATAAATTTGTTTGTCTTGTCAACCCCGACTAACACAGTTACTATAACAGAAATACCACAAACAAACATTTTGCCTCTCACAGCTTGGGTAGTTAGAAGTCTGAATTCAGAGCACCAGCGAGGGGGAGGCTTTGTTTTTCTGTTGGTTCTGGAAGAAGTTTCTTGTCTCTTTGGCATCTGCTTACTGATTTCTTGCAGATAGCCTTGTGTCTTGATGCCTGTCTTATTCCATTTCCATTTGATTTGCTGGTTTAATTTCTTCTGTTTCAAAAGAAATAGAGTGAACACACTACACAATTCTTACCTCATTAACTTAACAAAGACAAAACACTTCCCAATGGAGTTAGGGTTTTCAACACATATGGGCAGGTCCCTGGTTACCAGCAAGAGCCATCCCTCACAATGTATCAGAACCTTTAGGTCAATAGCAAGAGGTGAGTCCTGTGCTTGCTTAGCCTTACCTGAGTGCAAAAAAAAAAAGCCTCAGAGACTTTTCAATAATTAAAAATATTCATGTGCATCAAAGAAAGATGATAAAGAATTTTGGGGGAGGAGGGGTTGGGTCAATAGTTTCCATTTGAGGGGAAATTTGCTTAACATTAAACGATAGCTTCAAAGATGGCATGACCCACTCAATGATGGCTGACTCCCCACTTAAAGGTAGCAGCTGCTTGAGCTCCTCTGGGTGACTCTGCACAGACCTGCTGATAACCAGCATCATGCAGCAGATTCCAGAACAAGCTCACTGTGCCAGTCCCAACCAAGCCTCCCATGTCTGTGCTTCCACTAGGAACTTTTCTTGTCTGGTTACTGTGACAAATCTCCCAAATTATTAACATTTGGGTCTGTTTCCATTTTGCTTCATCAGCCAGACAGAACCAGTTTGAAGACCTACGTGCAAGGGTAGTTGGGGATTAACTGTAAACCAAATGTTCATCATCCAGGCATAACTTGTAGTTTGGGGGGCACATAATTCAATCCACAGCATGCTACTCTTCAGCCTCTGCCAACTCATCTTTGCCACATGTAAAATACATTCGCCTCGATCATACTATCACAAAAGTCATGAAGCAACTCTCTGTCCCCAGTCTCAACTTCTGAATCATCAAAAAAAAAAAATTAAAGGGTGAGACCTTAGGATTGTTCCATTCGGGGATCAAATTGTCCATCTGTGAACCTGGGAAATCTAGAACACAATTTGCTGCCCAAGAATGATGGTAGAAGAGGTCCAAGCAGGACATTGCCATTAAAAATGGGTGAAATTGTAGGGATAACAGGCACCTGCAGATGAATTTACATTCCTTCTCAAGGCTTGAAAATAATACTCTGGGCTCCGAGACCATATGGCAAGGGCCTTGCCCTCCAGACTCTAGGTGCTAGTCCTGCTGTATGCATTTGGATTGGAGGTCACTTGGCCCTGGGTTCCAGTTCCACCTTCCAGAGTCTCTGGGATGGCAGTTCTGTTCCCTTGGCTTTAGGCAGTCTTTTTCTGGAATTTGTTCTTCTAATCGATGGCAGTCGTGTACTCTTGTGTCAGTTTCAGGCTTTGGAGTGTAGGGGTGGGATCTAGCCTTTCAATCTGGAGATAACCAATGAGACCTTTGTGTGGGCGTGGCTTTCTCCGGAGAATTCTGGGAAATCTCGCGGTATTTCCCAATTGGAGGTGAGAGACTTAAGACTCAGGCCTTGGGAGACATTGCAGCTGACGAGACACATGGCCATGTGCTGATAGACGCTGAGCCCTGGAAACTGGAGGAATTGGTGAAGAAGCCACATGGGTTTACCCTGATGGAACCAGATCTCTTAAGCCATAAAAGCCTGCCAGTGCTGAGATGCTTGAGAAGACACAGAGAGGACCCTGCCAGGATGAGATGCTTCTACCACCACTGGATACACAGGACTCTGCACCCACTGGCCTGTGGCTGTCTTGGTGTCACTGCACATGCTTTATGAGTCAGAAGAAGACTTCATAGACTAGTGTCAGACATATGGGTTAATATTGACCTTATGACTTTGAACTGGACTGGGTTGGGGTGTTTTCTTAATGTACAGTTACTCCTGTATATGAAACTCTTTCTTATACACATATGCATTTCTATGAATTTGTTTCTCTAATCTACCCCAACTAACACATAACCCTTGAGCATAGCGTCCTCACCCTCTTGGCTTTGGGTGGCTCAACCACATAAGTAAATGGAAGCCTCGCATTTCAGGACCAGGTGGATGAAGACCTGGCTTTCTGAAATCTAGGAGACTGGCTACACCCTTTAAAACAGAAAAGGCCTTCCTTCCTGTCTTGCCCTAATAGGTCTGCTGATCTCCGAGATGGTGCAGAGACGGTCTTTTCTTTTCTTGGAGGACAGCAGGGCCTGTTTCCTGGCTGGAGCGTTTTGAGAGACAGTGTGCGTCCTTCGGTTGTTCTTGTCTCCTTCGGTCTGAGCTGTGGGTTTTTTGCTGTGGTGGTTTGATAGCTACACGGGTTGGATCTCTTCAACAAGAGATTGGCCAAGAACACCCCTCTGGAGAGCAGAGGGGTGGCGAAAAAGAAGAAGACCCTCCACCTGAGGGAGTGACAGCGTGCTTGCAACAGTTACTCAAACATGAGAGTCATCGTGAGGATGGAGGGTGCGGGGCCGGGCAGTGTTGCCTTCTGCTGGACAGAGGGTTGCAATCAGAAGGGTCTTGAGAGCTGCTGATACTGAAACTCCTATGTGTCTTTAGTTTATACACATGGTTTTTAAAATAGTGGAGGATTTGTTCTTTTCCTCTACTTTGCACAGTTAATTTTCAGTCCATCATTTTCCTCTCATATTTTATTATAAGCAGCCGTGAGCAAACATGGGGTCTCTGTAAGATCTTGCTTTGAAATCTCACCAGTTGGAGACCCAAGCTTATCGCTTCCACGTCCTGCCTCCCACCCATCTTGGCTACTGCATCATGCGTATCTCCCTTCCCCCCTTTGCCCAATCATGTTGTCTTTTAAAGCTCCACTGGCACCACCCATACTGTTTCTCCTGCCACATGTATCCTCTAAATGGACAGCGCCCTCATCACCAACTTCTAAGTCCTTGCTAGAAGTGGCTTGAATGCCCATGATTCCACCACCAGCTTCTTTGAGTTCATCTAAGGCTTTTCCTATAAAACACTTTAAAATGTGTTCAGATGTGTGATCCAAGGATTATAAAGAATAAAACCCAAATCCAAACCCAAAGCTTGCATTGTGAACACCCTGTTGGCAAATGGCTATGGCTAAAAGCCTTGCTAATAACTGCCCATAAAACTCACAGATTCTTCATTCGTCAAGTTCCCACATAGATTAGGTCTCCCATGAATTCCCTCTGGCCATACACCAAGGAAATGAAGATCCTTGTTATCAGACAGAGAGAGAGAGCATTGCAAAATTGATTCTGGCAGACACAGCTGGGTTAAAACTTAATACCCTGTGATATTGATCTCCCTTTTGAAACATTTTAAAGTCGGCTCTTCTTAATCTCGTCTACTTTCTCTTTGATTGAGGTTTTTCTGTGTTTTGTCTAGTCCTTTCCTTGTTGTGGGTTTTTGTGTGTGTGCTTGGTTTGTACGAATTTCGTATGATTGTGTTTTGTTATGTTTTGTTTGATTTCGTCTATATGAAATCCAGGGTAGGTAGATCTCTAGAGACCGTAATTGGGTAAGGGTCTGGCTGGGGAGGACTGGGGGATTCAGGGAGCTAAAAGCAACAAGTATGAGAAGAAATTGTTCTGAAATTGATTGTGGCAATGATTGCATAAAGAGTCTAATATGAGCTAAGCCTCAGTGGCGCAGTGGTTGTGTGAGGGACTGCGGCCCACAAGGTTGACGGTTCAAATCCAGCAGCAGCTCTCCAGGAGCAAGGCTGGGCCTCCTACTACTACCAGGGCAATGAAGTGAAGAAAAAAAAGTCTAAACAAAGGCTGAACTATTAAATTGCATGATATATGAAGTACATGCCAATAAAAATATAAAGAAGTTAAAGATTTGGGGACATTGAGATGAGTTTCCGACCAGTATGAGGATCAGGAAAAGTTAGGTGACACACTTTTTTAAAAAATTAGAATCATTTTATTGGGGGCTTGTACACCGTTTTTCACAATTCATAATTACATATACTGTGCCAAGCACCTACACATGCCTGCTGCCGTCATCGTTCTCCAAATATCTGCTTTTCCACTTGAGCCCTTGATATCAGCTTCCCATCCTTTCCCCTCCATTCCTGCTCCCCCTTCCCCACCAACCCTCACTACTTTATGAATTATGATTGTTCTGTCACATCTTACACTGCCCGACGTCTCCCCCCCGCGCACTCCTCTGATGTCTGTCCTCCAGATAAGAGGTGATGGGTAGATCCTTGTAGTTGCCTCCATCTCTCTACCCTACAATCTCACCATTGGCCCCAAAGAGCTCATCTGACCCCATATCTCCAGCTCCCATCTCTACCAGTGTACCTTCTCCAGTCCAGCTGGATTTGTAAGCTAGAGTTGGAACCATGATATTTGGGGGGTGGAAGCCTTCAGGAACTAGAGGAAAGTTGTATGCTTCATCGCCACCTCACTGCACCTTGACTGGCCTGTCTCCTTCCCACGACTTCCCTGTAAGGGGGTGTCCAATTGCCCACACGTGGGCCTTGAGTCCCCACCCTGCCCTCCCCCTCATTCACAGTGAAGATTCTTATTCTTTCAAACTTAATACCTGTTCCCTTTAACCCCTCTTGATTACACAGGCTTCTTCTATGTGGGCTTTGCTGCTTCTGCACTAAATGGCCACTCTTTTATCTTCAATCCTTTAAGACCCCAGATGCTTTATCATTTGGTGACCGGGCACCATCAGTTTCCTTCACTCTGTTTGCCTCTGTACCCATTTGTCTTCAGCGATCATATTGGGAAGGTGTGTACATATTGATGTGATTTTTGTTCTTTGATGCCTGGTACCTGATTCCTTCAACTTCTCATGATCGCCCTCAAGCTTTTAAGACCCCAGGTGCTACATCCTTTAATATCAGCTTTCTTCACCACTCTTGCTCATGCCCCAACATGTCCTCAGTGATCACCTCTGGAAGGTGCACACACAGTGATATGTTTTTTCCCTGTCTGATGCTTGCGATCTAATCCTTTCAACACCTTGTGACCACACTGGCTGGTATGCTTCTTCTGTGTGGATATGACCACTTCTCAGCTAGATGGCTTTTTGTTTATCTTCAGGCTTTTAAGACCCCAGACGCTGTAACCTTTGATATCTGGGCACCATCAGCTTTCTTCACCACAATTGCTTATGCACCTATTTTACTTCAGTGATTGTATTGGGCCAGTGAGTATCATGGAATACCAGATTCATAGAACTAAGCATTCTTGCATTGAGGGAGTACCCGGGTGAGGGCCCAAGGTTCACTTTCTACCCCAGTACTGAACCTATAAATATATGTTCTTAGATTTATTCTTTCCTTATCATAGATAATTATATTTATGTATGTACATGCCTGTGTTTAGACCTCTGCAAGTGCCTTTTGCCTTCAAGTTCTTTCCTCTATTTCCTCCCTTCTCCCTCCTGTCCCACCATCATGTTCCTCCTTCATTGGAGCTTCAGTACTTCCTCTCAGTTGCATTGTCCTTGCTTAAACCTTACCAGACCTTCCACCCCCTCCCTGCCACTGATAGGTGACACTCTTATATGACAGAGCTGAGGAGAGGAAGCGTTTTGATCTTAGTTCATGTCTCGCTTCATACAGCTGGTTGGATTTATGGGGGAAACAATCTGTATGTTAGTGGAAGCCTAATGTCTGTGATATCTGGGAACTGATTTAAGTTCTTAACAGCAGGGGCCACTGCCCATACTTCTTCTTCCTGTGGGGCACACCGATGAAGCTTAATCAATAGCGGATGCGTCATGGAAATCTTTCAGGAGAACCAGCATCCGCCTCTTCTCTGAGTATCTTGGGCACTTGTTGGCAAGGATGGGGGAGAGGCGGCAGTAAAATAGACCTTGTGTCACCCAGTGATCACTCACTTTGAAGAGAAGCCGCTGAGGTCCTGCTGGCGTGAGCTGCAAACTGAGGAGAAGAGCATGTGCAAGAGGCTAGAATGGCCAGTGGGACCGGGACCTCGAGATGCAAAGCAGTCAGATCTTTGAGGTAGAAAGGATTGAGACACTGACCCCGTGATGAATAGAGCTTCCACTCTGAGCACCTGGCTTATAGAAGGTTGTGGGTAACTGAAAGGCCCAAATCCATTTGAGAGGGCCCTCCTGGATTCAGCCCACACCACCTTTCCTTCAGACCATCATCCAGGAATGTGGATAGCCTTGGCTAAGAGAGAGTGCATTGGAAACAGGTTTACCACCACCAATACCACTGGCCCAGGGAGGGCCAGTCTCTCATTGGAACTTGCCTACCTGTGTCTTTGATGGAAACCACCCTGGGGTCGCATCATCATAAGTTATCCCCTGCCTGCCTTGGTTGGAAGGTCCTGGACTGGTCTTGCAAGTGCTTCTGTCTATCATGATGCACGGGTCCCAGTCAACCTCCTATTCCTGTTTCTGCAGTGTCACCTATGATTTGATGTACGGATCTGCTCTGGTGACAGTTTGTTTTACCCATCCAGGTCCTTTTTAAAGTCTGTAAATTTCAGCAAACCCTACGATGACATGATGACCTCGTGTAAGGGCTTTCCCTCCTTCATATGTCTTTGTGCTGTTTAAGGCTTCATACATGTCCTCCTCAAATCATATTTGAGATTCGGAGTCTCTTCTCTACTCTAGAAGAGGCCACATAAAGTCAACACGTTTGTTGACTGCCGAGCACAAAGTCGCTATTTTACTGGGGACCAGAGATTCAACCATGGACAAAATAGGGCTGCAAAGATGCTAGGGGTCGCCAGTTCATCGTGACCGGACCCCTGAAAACCCCAGGCCTGCAGTGTGAACCTGCTCTGTGGAGTGTTCAAGGCCATGACCTTTGGGAAGCTGATCACTCTCTACACCACTAATGTACATCGTGCTGTGAGGGGGTCCTCAGGAGCGTTGGTGGTATAATGGTTACACGTTGGACTGGGATCCCCAAGGTCAGTAGTTTGAACCCCCCAGCTGCCCCATGCGAGAAAGAAGAGCTTTCTCCTCCCATAAATACAGTTTCAGACACTGACAGGGTCACTGTGAGTTGGCATTAACGCGATGACAGTGAGTGTTGTAAAGGAGCCCGAGTGGTAGAGTAGGTTGTGTGTTAGGCTGTTACCTGCGAGGACAACAGTTGACCTCATCAGGCAAGATTTATGATCTATAGGAAATCCACAGGGACAGCTCTACGGTGACCTATGAGGTCACTACGAATCAGAAATTGAGAGTTGATGGCAGCAAGCTTTGCTTGGATGCTGTCCTTAAGACAAACCAGAGTTCCCAAAGTAGTTTTTAGGAAGAACACCCGTTCCTCATGATTTGAAGAGCAGAAGGAGCTGTCTGTTAGACTTCTCCAGGAGATAGCAGGCCCCGTGGATGTCAGCCCTGGTGGCGCGGTGTTTAAAGCACTGCGCCACTAACCAAAAGGTTGGCAGTTTGAAACCACCGTCATTCTCCAGGAGCAAGATGTAGCAGTATCCCTCTGTAAAGACAGCCTCCTTCTGTAAAGAGGACAGCTTTATAACCCCCCTCGGGGGCAGTTTAGTCTCTCCTAGAGGGCAGCTGGGAGTGGGACTGGACTCCAGCATAATGGCTGGGTATGGGCTTGGGTATGCTAAAAGTCAAGAGCGTCCCTACTAACCAGAGGTTGGAAGTTACTTCCAGAAGGCTAGTCCTTCCATAAAGACATCAGATTCAACCACCCCTTGGAGTTGCCGGGTCTCAAAATTGTCTGGGTGGCAATTTTGACTTCTTGGCTTTAGATGAGTAGGAGACAGGACTATATCAAGCACTTAAGATGTTTCAGAGAAAGCTGGGACTTCGGTCACCTTCAATTGTATGGTGAATCTCTGAGGCTGTGGCAAGTCCCTGTGTAATACAAGCAAGGAAAGTCCATCCACCATTAATCTGCTTTGTTTTTGTCAGGATGACATGAAGTGCCTGGGCAAGGTGTGGCCATTGATCTCACGCATGCCTCCTGAGATAAGGAACTTCAGCGTGATTCAGAGAATCGCTGGAGGCAGGCAGGGGGAAGCAAAGGAAGCCTGATGTCAGAGAAATGTGTGTTTGAGCAGTCTCAGCTCCTTAATTACATGTGGTGTGGCTGTGGGTAGGCTGTGCTCTGGTGAGGAAAGACCACATAAAAGATGGAAACATTCTGTCATGTTAGAAGAAAATGACTACACCGAGAAACACAATGGCTTGTCCTATTCAGGAGGTATCAGGTTGAGTGCATTTTTTATTTTAAGAAAGTAGTACTCCGTCACCTGGGATATCTATAAATAATGTATTCAGAAAACATTAAGCTGTACCAAAAGTCTCAATATCTTTCTTCCTCTGCTTTTACAAAAGGGTAAGAGGGGTTAGAGTTTTTTTTAAAAAGTTGGTCAATCATAATAAGGCAAGACGTAGGGCCCAAAGACACCCAGGAGTGAAGATTAATGCTGAAGGCACAGAATCATATTTCTGCCAACCAAGATGGACAATTGCATGCTCTCTCTCTCTCTCTTTCTCTCTTTCTCTCTCTCTCTCCATTACCCATCTGTGGTGATCATGTACCTAGGTTAATTTCATGATTGAGATGTAGGGGTGGAGTTTAGCCTGTTAATCTGGAGATAGCCATTGAGTAACCAATGAGGCCTCTGTGTGGGCATGGCTTTCTCCTGAGAATTCTGGGAAGTCTCTTGGTATTTCTCTCATGGAGAAAGTTACTGGGAAATGCAGAACTGACAAGACAAGAGGGCAGTGTCCGAGGAACTGGAGGAGCTGGAGGAGAAGCCAGATGGCCTTACACTCATAGAACCAGACTTCCAAAGCCAGAAAAGCCATAGAGAGACCCCTGCCAGTGTTGAAATGCTTCTATCACCAATGGATACTGCTGATGGACCCTGAGCCCTGGAAGTGAGGAGCCATGAGAGGACCCTTGCCAGAGCTGGGACTCTGCACCCACTGGCCAGTGACTTCGTGAGTTGGAAGGAGACTTTATAGACTGGTATCAGACATATGGGCTAATACTGGACTTAGGATTTTGAACTGGACTGGGTTGGGATGCTTTCTTAATGTTCCATTCCTCTTGTATATAACCCTTTCCCTTAAATCCATATGCGTGTCTATGAATTTGTTTCTCTAGTCTACCCAGACTAACACACCATCCTTACGTCACTTCAGCTGGGTGGAACAAGGGCAGACATCTGAGCAACATTCAGAAACTGATCCACAAGCTAGGCTGGACCATGCCAAGACAGAAGCTAGTGCTGAATGTTCTCAGTGGATAAGATAAGTCAGAATGGCTTTTTCCCTGGGCCTTGGTTAAGCATAGAAAAAAGTTAGAGAGAGGGGAGGGGGGGTGGGAGGGAGAGAGAACACTTTGTTCTTTCTGGCTTTTCAAACTCCTAAGAGATCATAGGAGATGCCACTGTGTCTTTTAATTGGATCTCTTGCTCTCTCCCTTTTACTCCTCCCTCCCTTTGTTTAAAGTGCTATAAGCAGGGTCTTTGTGTCTCACACCAAATGCTCCCTGTCCAAGATAGTACATTAAAAAGTTTTCATTTCCTTATTCTTAGGTGTCAGATAGAGGGGTAATTAGATGGCATAAATATACATATAAAATATATATTTCAACAAAAATAATTTACAAATTACCAAGGGTTCATAAGAGAGAGGGGAGCGGGGAGGGAGTGGGAAAAGGAGGAGCTGATACCCAGGACTTAAGTAGAAAGAAATGTTTTGAGAATGATGATGGCAACCAGTGGACAAATGTGCTTTGCAATACAATGGGTGCCAAACCCAAGCTCACTGCCACTGAATCAGTTCAGAGTGGAACTGCCTTTGTGGGTTTCCAGATGGTCACTCTTTACAGGAATAGAAAGCCTCGTTTTTTCCCCTGCAGAGCAGCTGGTAGTTTTGAACTGCTGATCTTGTAGTTAGCAGCCCAACCCATAACCCTCTACACCATCAGGGCTCCCTCTAGTAGGGTAATAGTTCACTGGTTGTGTTTAAAGTGCTCCCCTTTTTCCCTCTGCCCCATTCACTGCTTTTCCTGTGCTTCAGAGGGTTCTGTCCAGTCCTGGCAGCTGCACAGGTAGCAGGCTGCATAGAAAGTTGAGGAAAAGGTAACTGGATCCAGAGGTCAAAAATGATGTTTAGTAATTCAGGGGAGGGAACAACAGGACCAATAGTTTGGGGCAGATGTAGGAGAGGGGGAAATGGAAGGAAAGAAAGTGGGGGTTAGCAAACCCAGGGACAAGAGAACAGCAAATAATCTAAAACCATTGGTGAGGAGGGTGTAGGAGACCTGATAGGGAGCACAGGGTAACTGAGAGGAATTAGTGAAACCCAGTCATCACTGGTTTAAAGGAACCTGGGCGGACCTGTTTGAGTTTTGTCTCCAAAATCCAGGAGTTGGGGATGGATCGGTGGAAGAAAGGCATCCAAGTTGAAACTGAGAACCTTTGCTGGAGTACATATCATTCAGCACTGGAAAGCCACAGGGAACTGAGTGTGTGCCCAGTAGAAGAGCAGCTGACCGCAGGAAGCAGGTCTCCTATCAAGGGACCAGCAAGACGGGCATTGAACTCAACACTTTGCTTGGTCCTCATTTGACACAGAATTGGGGCAACTTTCTTGTGAAATGATCATCTCTCCAGGGGGAGGGAGTGGACCAGTCCCTCAAGGGACAGTGTGTGTGGAAAGCAACATCTGTAACGAAATACTCACTGAGCGAGATGAAACCCTTTACCCAGACACCTCTCTTAGACAAATGCTGAAATGCCCGCCCTCAGTACCATTTACTTACGTTCTTACAGCTCTTTTGTGAAAATTGGTACTCCAGACTGTTTGGACTTAGAAAAATCGCTTATGGAGTTAAGGAATCTCACCTATCTTTTTTATTTTAGTGTTTTGTGGTTTTTTTTGAGGGGGGGGGAGGGCGGGACATCAATGCCCTCTGGTGGTCGTGGCAGCTACCCAGCCTTACTCCTGGAGAGCCACTGTTGGATTTGAACCACCAAGCCCGTGGGCCGCAGTCCCGCACTAACCACGATGCCACCGGGGCTCAGCCCTGTTTTGTGCTTTTAATAATGTCTTTTCTCCCAGCAGAAAATTCAGCCCAGAAGCCAGGGCCACAGACCCACCCAGTTTTCCTCTCTGTGTTTTTATTTTCCAAGGGCCATACATCTGTCTCTAAATTGACCAGCATGGCTCTGCCCTTTCTCACCGAGTGGAGGAGGCCTTGGACTTGAGCTGTGACCCACTGTCCTGTGGAAGATGGCTGAGAAAGGACATCTCACCGATTCGAACATAGAAAGCTGAGACAGCAGCGGTTCCAGTGGAGCTCAGTGTAACTCAGTCCAGGAGCAACAAGAGATAAATGGCTCGAGACCTGCCTGGAAATGGCATTTCTATCACAAACCCACTACTTTTATCTAAATTGTGTCTCATTGGAAGGGAAGAGTTTGAGGAAAATGAAGGATGGTAGCCCCCCGTCGTATACTCACTCACTCCCATCTCTCAGTCTCAGCGCTCCCTGTAGCCACTCTATGGTTCTTCTTTGGGTTGCATGGGCAAACTGTCAAGTGACATGTCATGCTAACGTCCACCCAGGCTGCTCTGGAGGTTGGTGGATCCCCTTTCTTGATCAGAGCTGGGAGAAGGCAACAGCTCATCCATCCTGGTTCCACCAGTCAATCTCTCCTCCCACTGGTAGAGAAAGAAGGGAGGATTGCATTGTCCCTTCCCCTGCCTGCCCTTGGGCCATGTGGGGCAGCTACATCATCTATCAACTTGCAAAGGGGTGGAGTCTAGCCTGTCAATCAGGTGGCAGCTCGATGACCTCATCTGGAGGCGCAGCGGGGACAAATCGCCAGACACAGGCTCTCCGCTTGACCTTCCTGTGGACAAGCCACATGGAGACACACCGAGGGAGCGAGAGTCCTGGAAACTGGAGGAGCCACGTGGAGACCCACGCCGGCATTGAGATGCTTCCACCGCCACTGGATCTACAAGACCTTCCACCCACCTCCACCCCCCACCCTTCTGGCCTGCATTTGGCATTACTGCATGGCTGCAAGAGTCTAAAGGGGAACTTGTGAACTAGTATGGGACATGCAGGCTAATATTGGACTTATGGACTTGATCTGGACTGGGCTGGGATGTTTCTCAATGGACAATTGCTCTTGTATATAAGGCTTTTACACACATATGTGTGCCCATGACTAGCACACCATGTCAACATGGGAGCCATCAGTCTCATGGATTTGCCAGCAGCAGAAGTGACCGAGGTGGCAAAGCCCACTGAAGACCGTAAAGGCCACCTGATCTGCCTGAGCTGACAGTTTATTCTGAAGGTTCTTCCGTTTTATAGAGAACATGTCTTGTTCTGGAGGGATGTTACCCTGAGCCCCTCATGATAGACTCTTCTTGCCTCTGCGCCCCTGTGGCATGAGAAGCCTTGGTGTTCTAGCGGAAGAGGGCATTAGGCACCAAGGATGTGGCAAGGGGCCCAGCTAGGGCTTGGTATTTGCCACCCCAGAACCAGCAGGGGGCCCCACATCCTCGTAAGAATGAGGGCCGCCACCTGGGGAGGGGAGGGGGGGGGGGGGGGGGGGGGGGGGGGGGGGGGGGGGGGGGGGG
>PVJH01032631.1:0-22465 GCA_004026705.1 Nesogale talazaci | reverse complement strand
TCGGGCTGAAACACGCGGACTCTCTGCTGATGCCAAAGCTGGGCGTGGCTGGCAGAAGGGGCGGCCGTGGGAAGTCAAACCAAACTCAAGTTCCCTCAGTGCCCTTAGAGGATCCCAATCCTCTAGGACAGACTTCCCCTGAGGGGTTGGGTCTGGCGGCCAGTGGAGCGGCAATGTGGGAACTGCTCGGTGTGCTGGGTGCCCTCACGGCCGCGGGACTTCTGCTGGGGGCAGCGTGGGGGTTTGCCCGCGTGGTCTACATCTACCTGCTGCCCTGGACTGGTCCAGGCGATGCCTGGATCCGGGCGCAGGGAGCCTGGGCAGGTAGGGTCTGTCTCAGCGCAGGTAGAGATGGGAGTGCAGCATCTGGGAGGTGGGCAAAGGTAGGCTGGGCTGGGGTGAGGGTGGGGAGGCGCCAGGAAGCCAGAGGAATGCAAAATGGTGAAGCTGGAGAGGGGGCACTGATACCGCCTGCCCCCTCCCCAACCTAATCTTCTAAAGGTCCTTGGCACAGGGGTGCTGCCCTGGATCCAGCCTTGGGCACCCAGCCAAAAGCTGTGGGCGTGTTTCTGCAGATTCCTACAGACCAACCTCTTTTAGGTTGATTACGACCCAGCCTCACTCAACTGGTGAACTCATAAAGAGGGGCTAGAAGTGTCCGGGTGGGTTTCTGAGGCTGTCTCTGTGTATGGGAATAGAAAGTCCAGTCTTTCTCCCTCGGGGAGACTGGTGGTTTCGAACCAGTGACCTTGGGGTCTCAGCGGAAAGCACAACCACTATGCCACAGAGACTCCTGGGTGTCGGCTCACAGGATTGTATGTGAGAGTAGAAGTGCTCCTGAGGGCCTCTGGGACAGCAAGCCTTTAGGGGAGCTGAGAGCCCCCTTCTCCTGCTGGACCGCTGGTGGGTTGGAACTGCTGGCCTTGCAGAGAATCCAGTTCTGCTCCAGGGTTACTCTGAGAAGTTTACCAACCCACCCCCCCCTCAAACCTGAGGAGAGACCCGTGAAGGGTCAGGGAGGCTAGTGCACATCTCTGTGAGAGCAGCCTCCTCTTTCCCCCTGAGGAGCGCCTGGTGGGTTTGAACTGCAGACCTGGAGGTGAGCCGTCCCATGATGAGACCGGTGTGCCACCAGGCCTCCACGGCAGAGGGTTTGATTTTCGGGTGGAAGAGCCTCTGAGGGAGATTGGTCCGCAGGAGGGAGGAGGGGCACAGCAAGGAGGTGCAGGGTGGGCCTGGGGAGCGGCTGGGGGGAGAGCGGCTCTCTGGGACAGCAGACCCTGAGCCCAGGTTGAGCAACCGCTGCTGCTGGAGCACCCCGAGCCTGCTGTCACTCTGACCCGCGGTGCCTTCTCTCCTCAGTGGTGACGGGAGCCACGGATGGCATAGGCCAGGCTTATGCGCATGAGGTGAGATGGACTCGGAGTGGGTCAGAGGGGAGGGAGCTTCTGAGGTGTGCCAACCAAGCCTGTGTACTGACTGAGCCTTTTGTTGTGCACATTGTCTGTCTGGCTCAGACCTCTTCTCCAAGAATCCTCTCCTACACCCCGTAGTCAGAGCCCCATGCTGACACTTTACAGCCTCTTCTCCCCAACCAGACACTCAAAATGCATCGACTGACCCCTGATCCCCGACTCCCCCGACCCCACCACCAGGATGGTTCCTCCTTGGGCTACCCAATAGGGTGACCTCCTGGTATTTCAAATAGCAGTGACATGCTTTCCAGCCACACACAAGCCACCACAAACAGACACATGAATAAGGTTCCCAACACGGCCGAGGAAGAGCAGGTGCGTGGGAATCTCATTTTGAATGGAACAAGGTATGGAGGGAGGATAGAGATAAGGGACGTCTGAAGTTATGGACACCTTGAGAACAAAAACCCAAGTCTGTACGGGGCCACTGGGAGCCTATTCAGACCCCATGACCTTCCTGAGCTCATACCCAGTTGGCCACTCGACTCCGCAGGAAGCTCTCTGCACTGGGGCTCCCTCTCCCCAATTCTGCTCTCCAGGATGCAGGCTCCCTGTCCTCAGCCTGGTGATCTTTTCTTGCTCAGCCTGGTCCCCAGGGTCCTTAGGACCACAGCCATTCACAGTCCACATTGACTGCATGCCTTAATCCACCCGTCCATCACCCCCCTGTAGTTTGCCAAGAAAGGTCTCAACATCGTCCTCATCAGTCGGAACATGAACAAGTTGGAGAAGGAGGCAAAGGAGATCGGTGAGTCCCAGGGGGAGGGGGCTGGGGCGGCTGTGGGACTGGACCAGATCAAGGCTGGAAAGGGTCTAGGGATGGAATCCTGTAGGGTCAAGGGCTGGGGACAAGAGCTGGGTAAGACCAGACACCAGCTCAAGGTCTGGCTTGCTTCTCTTCGCACCCCCGCTTCCTAGAGCGGCTTCATAGTACCCACACGCGTGTCATCCAGGCTGACTTCACCGGGGGTCTGGAGATCTACGGGGCCATTGAGAAAGGGTTGAAGGGCCTGGAGATTGGAGTACTGGGTATGTCCTTTGGCTTGGGTGGGGCGGTGGCAGAGGGGAAGCCAGTCCTCAACCACCCCTAAGCTCAGCTGGACTCAGGGTCTTCTCATGGCCGCATTTCCTGGACCCCTGGAGTGACATGAACCATGTGTTTCCTCTGGGTCAGTGAACAACGTGGGCATGAATTACTCTCCGCGATTCAGGAAGCTGCTGGACTGTGAGAACCCAGCACAGGTGAGGGACACCTGGCCCTGGCTCCCCAGAGGTACCTGGGTCCTCCGACTCTTCACTGCCCTCTGTTGGAACGCGGGCGCCATGCCCTGGCTTTGTTAGAACCTGTGCTCTGTGCCGCCATCTGCAGGAAGGCTGCTGTAGAAGCTCCAAGACTCTGATGCCCGCAGTGTGACTGACCACCCTTTATCTGATATCCATGGGCAAATACTTCCCGCCAGTCTCTGTGGTTATTTTTTTGTTGTTGTTGTTCTTTCCTTGATGTCCCTTGAAGTACATAACTGCCACAATTTCGGGTGATTTCAGTTCTCTAGTTTGTCTTCTGTAGTGTGTGTGTGTGTGTGTGTGTGTTTTCATTAGGATTGGTAGTGTATTTATGTCTAGTTCTAGGGCACTTCATTTTGTCCCTATGTTTTCAGTGATGGGTGTTAGAGTTCCGAGGTGTACATTCAGGTCTACATTCAGGTGTACATCTTGACTTTGTTTTTATATGGGGTGAGGTGTGGATCCTATTTCATTCTTTGCACGTGTGTGTCCATTACCCTTGGTATTTCCGGTCGCACTGCGATTGGAAGTCACATAACAACGAAACCACCACCTGTCCAATTCATTACATTGTCCTGTGATCAAGCAGTCTTATACAATCGCTACCGCAATTCTCTTCCTTCTTGAACTCCTTGAAATCCGCTCCCATTTACCGTGTCCACTCCTACATCTTTTTGGTGTGTACGAGCATTTTTTTTAACTAGGTAATCATTATCTATGAATATATATATACATATATATACACACACATATATATCCCAAAATAAAAACTACTGCATAGTCAATATCAAGTCAGAGTGATCCTACATAGAGTTTTCAAGATGGAAAATCTTCAGGAGACCAAACGGCCTCACCTGCCTTCATGGAGCAGTGTTTGGATCTGAACCAATGCTTACCCCAGAGCACGACTAGGGCATGCTTTCTGAGCTACGTAGCCATCCTTTCTGTGCTACTATTTGCAAGGTTAGTGATTCGAACCCATCAACCAATCAATGGGGGGAAGATGCAATTTTCTATTTCCATAAAGATGACCGCGTGAGAAACCCGCAGCTGCAGTTCTATGCTATCCTGTAAGGTCACGGTGAATCAGGCTCCACTCCAATGCACAAGTTTGGTTTTCTAGATATAAATGAGCTTCCAAATGTTAGAGGGAGAGTAGGAATAAAATCTAGTCCACCTAACCCACCATCTTTTAGAAGTTCTATGGTGTGATGAGTTTGTTTGTGTGTAGGATTTCATTTAGGTGAAAGAACACAGCACAACAGGCCCCCAGTCACCAGTTTCTACACACAGGTTGGGAAGTGTTGGTGATTTTGCTCAAGTGGTGTCTCTTACATCCTGTTCCTTCAGGTGGTTCCCCTCCCACGGACCCTGTCTCACAGCCCCATTCGACTTTTCCTCATGCTCCACTGTGCTCCATTCCAGCTCACAGATCACTTTTAAACCAAATACTGTTCTTAAGGGTGACAATCTTCTTTTTGTGTTAACCTAGTATTTAGTTAAAAGGTGACTCCTCTGGGAATAGCTGGGGCTCAAGTTTTAAAGACCATCTGAGGGTAATGGTAGCCAATAAGTCTAGATTCTATGAGAATGTTGAGTTCTGTTCCATGTTTCTCTTTTTCTGTCAGGATCCATCTCTATTGATCCTGGGGGCAGGACACCATCTAGTTGTTCTGGTCTCAAGCAGAGGAGGCAGGGGTTCATGAAGACAATTGGTCCTGTGATCCAGTTCCTTCTCTGATTCTCATGTTTCCTTCTTTCTCTTTTACCCCAGATGAGTGAATAGTAATAGAATCTTGATGGTTGCTTGTGAACTTTCAAGAACTTAGACACTTCTCGCCAAATTAGAAAGTAGAATTGAGGCTTTAGGAGCTTCTTTAGGTCAACAGGCTGAATGGCTACATAAGATCATTCTTAAAATTCCAGCTTATTTTTCTCTTAATCACCTGTGCATACTTGCCCCCCCCCCCATTTCATGGGTGTCGGGTGACTAGTGTCTGTTTTACCTGCCCATCTCTTTTGATAAATATTATCTTCTTGAGGGTTTTCCCTTTCTTTTCAATTAAAGTCATCCGTGTACCTACAAGAAAGCAGAGTGCCCCATTTCCATCTCCCGTTCTCTGAGCATCAGCCCTACTGACATATGGTGGGCAGGAAAGGGAAACATTGACAGGGTGTACTTCTCTCCCCAGAGGCTCTCGGATACTGTGAACTGCAACATGATGTCGGTGGTCCAGGTGAGGTCCGGCCAGGATGGGTGGGTCTGAAGTCACTCTGGACACACAGGATGGCCCTCAGAACCCCAGCACTGGAGGGGTGGGGCAGATCTCCTGGGGAGAGAACACCCCTGAGCAAATTGGAAAGGGGAAGACACGCTCTCCCCCTCATTTCCTCAGATGACCAGAATCGTCCTGCCCCAAATGGTCTCCAGGTAGGAGCGGGCCACTTCCTCTGCTGACCTCCAGACTGTTTGCATTCTCCAGCTGCTTCACTCACGTCTCCACCCCTCCCTCTGAAGTGTCTCTGTTAAAGGGCTTTGCCCAAGGACTGGGAGAGGGGAAAGTCCCCATCCCCTGTCCTCTGCCTGACTGTTACCCGTCTCCAGACAATGCTCTCTCCTCCAGACACAGAGGGATCATCATCAATGTCTCTTCTCTGGCTGAAAGCCAACCCTGGCCATTCCTTGCCGTCTACTCAGCCACAAAGGTACCCGGGTCCCACATACCCATCCTGGACTCTGCTGCCCACACACAAATGTCCTCAGTAACACTTCCCTCAGGCCTGAAAACATGCTGGGAGGCAGGAGGGAGGGTAAAGAGCCCCTTGAATCTGGGGTTATTCATCTAAATCTCTCTGCCATCAAGTCTATTCTGAGTCCTAGCGACCCCCCCCCCCCCAGGACAGAGTCTAATGCCCCCTGTGGGTTTACCAGACTGTACCTCTTCACCCAGGGAGGGAATGTCTTGTCTGCTGCAGAACTGAACTGCTGACCTAGAGATTAGCCATCCAGTTCATAATCCAGATTTGGGCCGATGTCTAAGGCACAGGCATGAGAAGGAAAGCCCACAAGACTTTTTGTTCTAAGAGAACAAGAGGCTGGGGGTCAAGAGAGGGTGCACCCTACACCAGCGAAGCCTTGGAGAGGGGAAGGAAGCCCAGAATTGAAGAGACAAGGGGTCACGCTGGACTGGAAAGGGCTTGGTCTGTGGGACCAAATCAGGTGATATTCTGGTATCCCGGTGATGCCTGTGGGAGGACCCTGGCCCTTGGGGACCTATAGGGTGCTTTGGGACAGAGACAATGTTGGATCGTGGGTGGGCTTTACATTCTGTGACCCTGGCCCTCTCTTCCTCCACAGGCTTTTGTGCAAAGATTCTCTGCTGCAGTGGCCGCTGAGTACCTCTCTGAAGGGGTCACCGTGCAGGTGTGGGCGTGGCAAGGGCGGGGTGTTCTAAAGGGCGGAGCTCTGGAGGGTCGTGGTCTCAGAGGGCTGGGGCCTCAGGGGCATGGTGGGAGAGCAGCCAGTGACTGAGATGCTTCAGGGGCGGCCCTTTCTCCACCTCCTTCTGCAGACGGTGAGCCCAAGTACGGTTTCCACAAAGATGACCTATCACGTCAAAACCGGCTGGCTGGCGAAGAGTCCCCAAGACTGGGCTGCGCAGGCGGTGCACACCCTCGGCCTCTCCTCCCACACCTCTGGGTGCCTCAGCCACGCGGTGCAGGTGTCTCCCTGGGTTGCAGGGGTGGGGGCACGTGTCCTGCACTCAATTCTCTGGCTCCCAGGAGGGGAGACAAGTCCCCCATCCTGGACTGGGTAGGAAGAGGGAGGGCTGGGAAGCCCATCAAGGAAGGGGGAGCTGATCCCTGTGGATTCTTCTTCCTAGAGCTTCCTGATAGGTCTGGTGCCCGCCTGGTGCATGTGCAGTCGCTGGGCAGTGAAGTTTTTGTCTCTGATGGTGTCTACACTGCTGAAGAGTGTTACAAAGGACCAAAGTGCCTCCCTGTTTACCCCCAACCCTGCTCTATAAAGTGCAGCTTCAAGGTGGACCCTGTAAGAAGTTCTGCAGAAACGGAAAAGAGCGAGCGCACCTTTCTCAGAAACCAGCGAATCAAGGACAGTGATGCCCACCAAGAAATCGGCGAACCTTGAACGATGACGACCGAAAAGATCCATCTGGAGCCCTCATGTTCTGATCGGTCAAGAAGACTCGAGCCCGTGTTTCCACCCGAGCGGGGCCCAGCCCATGCCTCCTCTCTGTACAGTGTGTAAGGCCACGAGACCCTGAGCTCGCGGCCAACGCCCATGACGGCCTCAACCCTGCGAACGCACTCTTCTCGCTCAGCCTGGCTGCACGCGGGCCAGAAATAAACTTTGCTGTGCGCAACCCACCTGGCCTCGTGCCTGAATTGAGTAACTTCTCTTGACCTTACAATATCCACCTGTTTATCCGCTAAGGTCAAAAAGCTGGGGGGCAGGGGTGAGATAGGCACGGAGGCTGGTCTGCCTCCTCCTCTTTCCAGAATCTTGGGCCCATTCTGTGAGCTTCGGTATGACCCTTGCAGCAGAACTTGGCGCCTGGAACGGACCTTTCGACCTCTGGGGAACGGTGGTCCCGGTCATTGTGGTAGAAGCCATGTTCCCAAGGCACTCCGTGTGTGGGTCTATGGGTTTCCCCTGAGGAATGCATTCTAACATTTCATATTTCATGAGTTTACTTGATACCTATTTTATTTTATTTATTTATTTATATTTTTTTAATTTATCATTTTATTGGGCGCTCATACGTCGATTTCCATCATACTTAGTTCAATACATAGTTTACATACACTGTGCCAAGCATCCCCACTTGCCTGTCCTCATCGACATTCTCCCAACATCTGTCCCTCCACTTGGGCTCTTGATATGCCCCCCCCCTTTCTTTTCCCTCCAACCTCCCCCCCCCCCCCAGTCCTCATTACTCACAATCATTATTGTTTTGCCATATCTTTTTATTTTTAGTTTTCTTTTTTGGGGCATCACTGCCCTCTGGTGGTGGGAGTTGGAGGCCCGGCCTTTGCTCCTGTGGAGCTGGAATTGAACCTCCATCCCAGTGGGCCGCAGTCTCAAGCATAACTACTATGCCACCGGGGCTCAGCCCTGTTTTGTCATATCTTACACTACCCGACATCTCCCCCTGTCCACTCCTCCCTACGTCTGCCCTCCAGATAGGAGACAGTCTGCAGATGCCCACAGCTGGCTTCCTCTCTCCACTCCACCATCCCTCCACCCATCCAGCAACTTCACTCCCACCACTGACCCCGAGGGGTCCGTCCACCCCGAGTTCCCTCGTTTCCATTTCCCACCTCCACCAGTGCACCTCCTCCAGTCCAGCTGGAACTGCAGGGCAGATTTGAGGCTGTGATGGTTGGGGAAGGAAACCTTCAGGAAATAGAGGAAAGTTTTATGCTTTATTGCTACTTCACTGGCCCATCTCTCCCCCGTGACTCCCCTGTAAGGGGGTGTCTAATTGCCCACAAGTGGGCTTTGGGTTCCCATGATACCTATTTTTACAGTACCCCAAGAAGCCCTGGTGGTACAGTGGTTAGGCACTGGGCTGGGATCCACAAAGCCAGCAGTTCAAGCCCCCAGTCACTCTGGAAGAAAACTGAGGCTTTTTACAGCTATGGGCACTTACGGTCTCAGAATCCCACAGCGGGAGTTCTGTCCAATCCTGTTAGGTCACTATGAGTCGACAACAAACCTACAGCAGTGGATTTTGAGTTTGAGGCCAGGTCTGGTGCTTTAATTCAATGTAATGTAGTTCACACATAATACATATTGAATTAACCAAATAAATTATGAGGTCCATTCCTAAATCTGTGTTTAATGTCCCATAGCAATAAACTCTCATGACCCAACTTTTTACTCCTTGCATCATCATCCTACACTCTTAAAAGTCATTCTCACACACATTCCTATGTTTCTGTTGGTTGTAAAAAAAAACAAGCTCTTTATTTGAAGTGTAGCAAACCTCTTCCTGGGTCATGCACTTGTGCAAGCATGTCAGATCCAAGGAACACCTGGTGAAAGGTTGGAACCAGGGAGAGATTTACCTGCTATGATAAAATTGTATCCTTGAGATTTTCTGACTCTCACCTGTAAGCTGCTAGCTTCTCTAATAATACTCCACTCAAGCTTATTCCTGACGATTGTCTGCTTGGCCTTTGCCATGCATTATCAAATCTAGCAGAGAATTTGAGGGTCATGGGAGAAACAATTGATGTCTGAATAATATAAGAAGGTGAAGGCATGTCTGACATTGGCCCCATAGAAATTAATCTTGAAGACGACTGAAGTTGGTGTCTCCTTCACCCATGTGGTGATGGAGAAGGTCAGACCTCTCTTCGAGGTCAAGTTTGCTAAAATTTGCCTAATAGAGCTTTCTAATAAAATATTATCTGTACCTAACAGCATAAAACTAAACTGCATATAATCCAATATATGCTGGCCTCCTTTAAACATAACAACATAATGAAACAACATAATGAAAACATTTTATGCCTAATGGTTGTAGTGACATGAAAGCCTACATCATAATCCTATAGTCCTATGAATATAATCAGCTATGCATTTCAGAGGCAAAATTTCTGGTATGGGTGGCTTAGAGGTTCAATAGCTTCTTCTTCCACTCAGACCCTCCTATAAAGTATCTAGGGCCTCATAACATTCTCTCAGATCAGTTGTAGGTTGAAGGTTCCTGGTTGGAAAAAATCAACCAAACTGGCCAGAGGCTACACATCATTTAAAGCAGAATGATTATTCCTCATGCTGAAAGGCAAAAGAAAAAAAAAAGGAAAACAGCAAGAGAAAAATGACTCATCAATTATACATGAACTGACATCAGACTCCCAGAGCTGACTTCTCAAACAGGCACAATGTAGCTGAAGGTTCTGGGAGAGCGTATTCAAAGGACTTGGAAGGGAGAGTGGTAGACCCTGTCAACCAGGAGTCCTGTACCCAGCAAAACTATCTTTCCCAAACAAAGACATTGCCAGTAAAACAAGCTGAGAGAATTCTTAGCTAGCCAACCATATGTATAATTTTTAAGTTGTTTTTGTTGTTGGTATGTGCCATGAACTTGGTTCTGACTCATAACAATATCATAGCAACAGACTGAATGCTGTCTGCCCCTGTGCCATTCTCATGGACTTGAGAGTCCAGCGTTGCACCTTCTGTATATATCCATCTGCCTGAAGGGTTTCCTCTCTGCTACTGAGTCTCTGCAGACATCCTTTCTGTCTTTTCTTTCTTTCTCTTTGTGGTTGCTCCAAAATCATGGAAACATTTTTTTTGTGGGCATCACTGCCTCTGGTGGTCGTGGGCGCTAACCAGTGCCGCTCCTGAGAGTCGCCGCTGGATTTGAACTGCCAAGCCGGTGAGCTGCAGTTCGGCACTCAACCACTTACGCCACCGGGGCTCGGCCCCATAGAAACATTTTTGGGATGAAATAAAACTTTTGCTACACCTGTTTGAATAGTGTTTTATCTGCTTGGCTGATGCCTGCAAGGTCAGCTGTTGCACGGTAGTTACATAATCTGGTGTCAACTTCTGATTGGCATGGAGTCTAGCCAGTCAATGAGTCCAGTGTCTCCCCAACTTGCTACATATGTGGACACTGGACTCATTATAATAGCCTAACTTGAGTGGTCCTTGAGTGGTCCTAGGCTTGGCTTTGGGCACTCCTTCAAAGGAACCAAATGAGGTGGGAGGAGGTCCAACTTAGGGTGAATCAGATTATACAGTCCGGTTGTTCCAGATACCCTTAAGAAGAATAACCTCTGACCTACTTTCATTGGCCTCCTAGTCATTTACCATGTGTGAGTTTGGCATATATTTGGGGATGACAACTTGGGAGAAATCTTTCTGAATCCCACAGAGTCCTTAAGTCTGATATCAGATCATATGTTTGATACCTATAAATTCCTATTCGGATTAAGAAGACACAAGTAATGATGCTGAACGCAGAAAGGTATTATAAAACAATCAAGCCAGCCAGAGCGAGAGGTGGAAATAAAGACATTAGTTCCAAAGAAAGGCAAACTGAGAGAGTTCACACGAAAGATGAAGTTCAGAAAGTGGAGTTTCAA
This sequence comes from Nesogale talazaci, assembly GCA_004026705.1. Classification (NCBI taxonomy): domain Eukaryota; kingdom Metazoa; phylum Chordata; class Mammalia; order Afrosoricida; family Tenrecidae; genus Nesogale; species Nesogale talazaci. The sequence continues at coordinate 11,579 of PVJH01032631.1, read as the reverse complement.
GATATACCCATTGAGAAGACCAGCTCAGAAAACAGAAACAAAGAGGCAAAGCCAAAAAAGCAAATTGCAGCCTGCACCAGAGCATGGGCCAGGACCACCACGTTCAGGTTTAAAAGTGTCTGCACTTTGCACCTGCTGAAGGAAGGGAACTCATTGGGCAAGTCAATGTAGCTAAAAATTCAGCAATAAAGGATTGCCATGAGCAAACACTTCCTGGCAGGGAAACAGAGAGTAGAGCTTGATATAGACCCTGCCCAGCAGAGCATGAAGGCAAGGTGTCTGCCTGCTGAAGCAAAAGAAATCTTAGAGAGAAATTGCAGGTATGTCCCAGCCCCACAGGAGGAGACCAAACCTAACCAAACTTGGAAAACCCCAGCCTCTGTTCTTGCTGCAGTAAGTTTGACTAACCAAGAGAAGGCTCAGATGCCCTCACAGCTACCTGTTAATACTGAAAAATGAAAGAGCAGTACAGATTTTTAAAAAATTTTTTATTGTGATATGAGTGAAAGTAACCAGGAAAATTGGTTTCCCTTCCAACTGTCGATGCAGACTTTGTTCCATGACATTGACTGCAGTTTGTACAGTGTTAATAGCATTCTTCTCCCTTTCCGGTGTTCGCTGACTTCATTTGTCCTTCATTCCTGTCCTCCCTGCCTTTGGAGGTTTATCTTACAGCAGACACTGCTTTTTGCTTCCTATGGTTGATTGTTCTATGGAGTGTATTTGTACACCCCAGAGGACTGTCTGTTGTTTGGGGGGAGTTCACTTTTAGGCCTGAAAAGTGACCAAGACCCCATCATTTTAGGGGTTCCAGCAGTCTCAGTCAAACTTGTTTTATTAGCAGTAATATTCATTTAAGTTTTGTTTAACACGTTTCTCCAAGTCTATCAAGGACCCTCTACTGAGATCCCTTTCAGAGATATCAGCAGCAATAGCTGGGCACCATCTAGTGCTAGTTTCAGGGCAACCAATGATGTCCACATGGTCCATTCGTTCTTTGGACTAATTGCTTCAATGTGACTAATGCTCTTCACTTTCCTTTGTTCCAGATGTTGTTGTGTGAGATGTTGTCCAGTTGGTTCCCACAGTTGAACCTCAGCTCTTCTTGGTGGTCCATGTAGAGGTGTGGGGAGGAGAGGGCAGGGGAGAGAGAGAGAGAAAGTGGGGAAGGAGGGAGAGGGGCGGGCGAGAGCGAGCAGTACAGATTTTATCAGAAAGATTTAACCTAAATTCTCAAGGAATTCAAATTAATATGAGAGTTATTCAAAGTTATGAAGTAAAGACAAAAGCTGTAATTGAATGAGAAATTATTAATAGTGTAATTGGGGTCCACTATCTAAAAAAGTCTATAGGATGTCTTTTAGGAAAGTTCTGATTGTTGCTGGAGTTAGTGATCAGGATTATAAAGAAGAAATTAAGGTAGTAATTAAATCTGATATTCCATTAGATTTATAAGGGAAGATTGCTTCCTTGCATTTCTAGAGTTAAAAATTTATACCTTTCAGGAAAGAGTATTTAGGGTGTCTAAATGTATATATGTATATATATCTAAATAGATATGTGTATATATATTTAGACTTCCTAAATACTCCTAATACTATAAATATATATATATATATATATATTATTAAGACAGCAGCTAGGCATTGAACCTCCACTAAAGTACCTTCTCAATGCAAGTATACTTTGTTCTACTAAATTGGCATTTCATGATACTCACCTTCCCGACACAATCACTGAAGACAAATAAGTGCATAAACAAAAGTGGTGAAGAAAGTTGATGGTTCCTGGCTATCAAAAGATACAGTGTCTGCGGGTTTAAAGGTTTGAACGTAAACAATTGGCCAGAAGCAACGAAACCCACATGATAGAAGCACACCAGCTGGTGTGACCAAGAGATGTCGAAGGGATTAGGTATAAAAAAACTAAAAATTTCACCATTGCAAATGAGGAGAAATACAGATTGGGGACCCAAAGCCCACGTAGCCCCTTCTCTGGACTCTCCATTCTCCAGGAATCAGGATCAGAATCAATCAACATGCTGTCATCTTGTCTTGTCAGTGGTTCATCTCTCCAAGACTCAGTCAAATCTCTCTTCTCCAATTGGGAAAAACCACAAGTCTTCCCAGAATTCTCAGGAGATAGCCACAGAGAGGCCTTATTAGCTACTCATTGGCTGTCTCCAGATTGACAGGCTAGACTCCACCCCTAGACTCCCAATCATGAAATTGACATCAAGTATATGGCCACCACAACATATTTATTTATAATTAATATTATTATTTATCTGTGTTTGTCTGCTAATCACCCAACCTGACTCATACTTCAAAATAATTTTCATGGGCTGAGCCTTGATGATGCAGTGGTTGAGTGTGGGATTGCGGCCCACAGGGTTGGCAGTTCATATCCAGCGGCAGCTCTCCAGGAGCAAGGCTGAGCTTCCTACTTCCATCAGGGCAGTGACGCCATAAAAAAAAAACAACCCAAAAAAGCCCCCCCACAAAAACAAAACAAAATTATTTCCATGGATCACTCCACCATCTGAAGGGGTTACACAATCTTTTTATTGGGTTCTTTCTCCTTGGGGGAGAACTTCCCCCAGTCCCTGTTTAGAGTGCTATTTGTGGGGACCAGTTTTCACAATCCAATGGGACCAGAAGGGTTGGTTGTGTCGTGGAAGGATACCCTAATGATAAATCAGAGAAGATATTGCATATCAGGGCTCACCTCTTCCAAGGGAACCTGAACCGGAGGGAGGCAGCAATTTCTTCCCTCAAGAACTTCCATCATCTCGTATGCAAGCCATGGTAAGGCTATCTGGACCAGGAGGGAGTTATGTTACATACATACAGCATGAGGGGGTAAGTTAGAGGCATACATACAATTGCAAGCATAGGTACGAGAGGCACACATGACACAGGAAGTCACGTACTTAACAAGATGGGCGTGTTAGAGGGTCAAAACGATGGCCTAACCTTGCTTGTCTCTCACCTTACCTGCAAAAAGGCTCTGCTCCAGAACACACTATGATCCTTATCAGAACGGAGTGGGACTACTTAGCGTTAGATGGTCGGAGTCCTTTTGAAGATCAATAGCTGTTAGGTAGCTAGCATAGGGACTGGGGCGTCCACTGTGCATGCTCAGAATTTTTGGGTCAGGAAGGGGTGGTACACCTAGGTGGGAGTTATACGTGGAGTGGCCCCTGTGGGCCAGGTGAATTCAATTCAGTCAGTGGGGTCGAGCAAGATCATTGCCCGTGCCTCCCCGTGGAGGAGCTGAAAAGCCAGAATCCAAAACCTTGCAGCCCTTTGTGCTTCTCAAGCTACGCCTCGGAGGTCGAAGGTCATGCTGCACTCTCCCCTGAGCTCAGGACTCCACGTATGGTGTGAAGTGCCCTGAGGGGTCTGTGTCAATCTAAAAGTTCTTGTACCGTTCACAAAACTCACTTGGATCACAAACCAGGCTTTGGCATGAATTCTTTCTCACAGGGAGTCAAGGACAAAGGTATATATTTTGAGAGAGAGAGAGAGAGAGAGAGAGAGAGAGAGAGAGAGAGAGAGAGAGAACGAACATAACCACCAGGCAAATAGCCTCCAAGCAGTAAACTTTCAAGTGCATGTAGCAGCAACCATGTGCTTGCAAGTAACCGTGGAAAATGGACATTAATTTCCCACGTATCTTACGGAATCACTTTATCTTGGAAATGGGTGAGTCTACATATGACTTGAAATGCAAAAGCAGTAACAATACCGTGCACACACAATCAATAGATAGTGAACTGTAATGAGTGAACAGCAGGATGAGCTATTTAGGGAAAATATTCTGAAGTCTGCAACTTATTTTGAAGTGGCCTGGGGTTGGAGGGTGGAGCTGGTGTAGGGGGCACGTCTGACCTTCTCCAGCTCCTGGGGGGAGAAGGCGAGTTCACCTCACCCCAGCCTAAGTCGATCATGACCAGGCACGGGTCATACATGGCTCCAACCTCGGTTCTTCTTTTATTGTATTTTTACAGCACTGTTCCTCCCATGACACTCTGCTGAGCTATCAGGATCAATAATTCATTGCAATGACCACACAGAACACACAGACAATATTCAAGATTATGAAGGCTTACTAGGGAATTTAAGAGGCAGCCTTAATTCAGAAGCAAAAGACATTACGGATATACAGCCTTTTGTTCAGAGCAGCCCTTCCCAAACTTCCCATGCCATCTTATGCAGATTCCAACACATAGTTTGAGGGTCAAGTCAACATTTCATCTATTTATAATTAGAAATAAATATTTCACAATATATAATTACATATTGCTTTTGAGATTCTTCACTACACTTTAAAAATGTTCAACCTGTAACAATGAAAATAGATCCTACAAATCAGATATTTACATTAGGATTCCTAGTAGTAGCAAAATTATAGCTATGAAGCAGCAACAGAAATAACTTTATGGTTGGGGTCACCACAACGTGAGGAACTATAGTAAAGGATTGCAGTGTCATGAAGGTTGAGAACCACTGAACTAAGGAGTTATCACCTTGAGCCTTCTGAGGCTGCAGTCCCCTCAGGACGTAGAGGCTTTGACCATGAGGCTTATAAGCAGAGGCCTTTGATAATAAATCAGTTCCTGCTTCCTTTGTTAGTTGTTTGCTTTTTAACTTTCCCTACATAATTCATCCTCATTCAAAGCGGGTGAGTTTGCTTTTATGACTTCAGATAGCTCACACAAAACTTCTCACCAAGTGGGTGATCCTCTCCCTTCCTCCTGTAGAGGTCTTAAAACCATCTTAACTTGAGTCCACGGAGACCCTGTCTCCACAAGGATATTCTCACTCCCCGTGTACTTTTCTTAAGTTTGTATCGACTTCTTCCCAAGTGTCCAGGACCATGGATTATACCTTTTTTCTACTTGTAGAAAACCTTGCATCTCTGTTACTGCAGCACCTTTAGAGTAATACAGTGCACCGTAGGTATGCTTGCACCTGGTCCCTACTATATATCATTTGCTAATCCCTCAACAGGATTGTCACTTACAAATAATTCCCCAGATTCACTTTTAACATCTAAGGGGGGGGGTTACAATTACCATTGTACTGGGTAATTTGTCCTCTGTGAGACTTCTTCATCCTTGGTTTGCACCATTTATCGTGGACCAGCCTCCTCACCTATTAGGTCTCAAAGAACAATTGTGTGATTGAAGGGTACATTTAAAAGACATCAGACTAGGCATGCCATGCCTCACCTCTTTCAATGGCAGAATCAAGAGAGAGAGGGTTAATTTATTCTTTCACAGGTTTATATACTCTAAGGCATGCCAGCTATGCCACAGATATATATATATATGTATGTATATATATATATGTATATAATAGAAAGGGGATGTGTTAGAGCAGTGGTTCTCAACCTGAGGATGGTGACCCCTTTGGAAATCGAACAACCCTTTCACAGGGGTTGTCCATTCATAGCAGTAGCAAAATGACGGTGATGAAGTAGCAACGAAAATAATTTTAAGGTTGGGGAGTCACCTCAACATGAGGACTGTATGAAAGGGTTGCGGCAGTGGGAAAGTTGAGAACCACTGTCTTAGAGGCATGCGCACAAAAGGAAGGGGACCTGCTAGGGCAGCGGTTCTCAACCTGTGAATCGAGACCCCTTTGGGGGTCAAATGACCCTTTCACAGGAGTCAGGCCTAAGACCAATGGAAAATACATAAATGTCTCACCATATATAATTGCATATTGTTTTGTGATTAATCACTATGCTTTAATTATGTTCCATTTGTAGCAATGAAAATACTATCTTTTGTTTTGTTTTGTTTTGTTTGGGGGGGGGGGCGTCACTGCTCTCCGGCGGTGGGAGTAGGAGGCCCAGCCCCACTGCAGGAATTGAACCTCCGTCCCAGTGGGCCGCAGTCCCGCGCACAACCACTACGCCACCGGGGTTCAGCCCCGAAAATACTATCTTATAGTTACATTATGATTCATGACATAGCAAAATTACAGTTATGAAGTAGCAACGAAAATAATTTGATGTTTGTGGGGGGCGGTCACCACAAGATGAGGGACTGTATGGAAGGGTTGCGGCACTAGGAAGAGAACCACTCTGCTAAGAGCACACACACACACACACACACACACACACAGCAGGAAGACACATGTATAACAAGACACATGGGTTCTAGAGTTAAGATTGTGGCTTAACCTTGGTTGTCTCTAAGCGGACTTGACCTTAAATTTCTCTGAGCTCTTCTACAGGGGAGAAATCTACAGGTTCTTATCAGAAGGGAGTGGCCTGGACTTAGGATGGGGTGATCTGATTCTGTTTGATGGCAAGTAGCCGGTAACCTTCAGACAGTGAACTTCAGGCGTATAGTAACAGCCATGTGCTGGCAAGCAGCATCTTAAAATTGGCATTATTATGTGAGACATGGTGGGGGATAACTTAATTAGGAGAGAGTGACTGGGATTCATCTCCAATTCACAAACAGAAAGGCCTCTACCCACCAGATTGTGCTGCCAAGATGCTAGTCTCCGCATAGAGAACTTGCCCATGTTCACTGTCTTCCCACTTGTCAATTTCCCACAGCGAAGAGGGTGCCTCTGGGAGATGTTAGGGGCCCAAAGTCCATTCAGCTTCATAATAGCTTAGATACAACAGAAATACCCTATACACCATTCTATTCTGCATCATCCTCACAAGGAAGATTTAGCTCCAGGAAACTTGAGATCAGATATCAGATTAGACATCAACCTGGATGCTTTTCCAAACTCAAGTAGCTGCGACAGCTCAGCAACCCAGGACGGGTGGGTCAGACAACAGGCTGCTGGCTCCTTCTCCCTTCTAAAGAGGATTCTAGTTCTTCTTCTCAAAGACAGACCTGTTTATTTTTGGCAATCCAAGTTACTCTGAATATTCTCCACCCACACAATCGTTGATTTGCATGAACTCTCCTTTGGTCTTCCTTAACCATTGCCCAATTTCCACAGGCAATGGATGCAATCGTAAATCCCTTGCACGGCAACGTTACAGATCTCCTCATACGGTGTGCAATCTCTAAAAAAAAACGATGATAAAATCAAGCCACACCTAACACGATATCGCTAACACGCCTTCAAGGAAAAAAGCACTAGCCCCATTTACTTCTAATGTTGGATAAGTGAAGAGAATAAAAAACATTTTGTTGCACACCTATAAAGAAGAAATAACAATGACAGTCCTCCTCTCTGTCCCAGGTTACATAGTAGGAGCTGGTATTTAGATTGTCTTCTCACCACCCACTTAGGACCCCTTTAATCCTCTACAATCATCACAGCCTGTTGTTCTTTGCCAGGTGGGATGAGTGGACCCTTCATGCTTGAAGGATATTGGTTATTGTAGTTGTGTCAGCATTGAGGTTCTGTGGTTTTCCATTTACATTGATCACTGGCGTGGTCCCACAAAGAGATGACCTAGGAATCTCCTGTCCCCCAGGTGTACTTTCATTTACCTTCACTATGTAGCATCAAGTCCACTTCCCCTTGGTAATCAGGCTGAATAACAATAGCCAATATAGTAATTCCCTTTGACTATTGATCCAGAGTCATAAGCAGCCCAAAGGGACTGTTGGGCTATCCTTAACTTCCAAATTCTGAAATCAGTTTTGTGCCTCCAGGTGGGAGTGTTTCTTCTTTCATAACTTCAACTTCCAGAACCAGAAAACATAGGGTTACAGAGATAGGACCTGGGAGATACCATCCTGTGTTCATGAATGCAAGATGTTGAAGAAATGTCCCAGATAACATTACCTCCACCTAACTAGATACCTTTAGTAATCATTTAGCATCTTTAGTAATCATTTTCATCATTCTATGAATCCAATTTCCTTATCATGATGGGAACATGATAAGACCATTGAACACCATGAACTTGGGCCCACTGTCCCATTGATTTGGCTATGAAGTGAGTTTCCTGAGCCAAGGCAATGCTATGTGGAATACCATGATGGAGCATAAGGTATTCTCTGACTCCACAGATAAAATTTTGTCAGAAGCATTACATGCAGGGAAGATAACAATGAAGTTAACCTAAGCATCTGTTCCAGTAAGAACCAAGTACTGTTCTTTCTATGATGGAAGTGGTTCCATGCAATCAGTCCTTCTGCCATGTCGCTTGTTGATCACTCTGTGGATGGTTCCACATCAAGGACTCAGGGGTGACCTCTGCTGCTGGCAGACTGGACACGCAGCAGGGATTATAGCCAAAAGAGCCTTGTTGAATGTATGTCCATGTTGTTTATCCCATGCATAAGTTCCACCCCTGTCAACATGGCTGCTTTGTGCATGAACCCATTGGTAATAAGAGGAGTGACTGGGCAAAGAAGATAAGTGGTTTCCAGAGAACCTGCCATGCCACTCGATTGATAAAATCCTTCTCTGCTCAGATGACCCTTCTGTGGCCATTCACATGACATACAAATGTCTTCATTTCTGTGGACCACTCAGAGACATGTGTGACTTTCTCACACCTCACTGTCACCAGTTTTTCAATCTTGTTCTCTCCGAGTGCTTGATCATCCTGTCAAGCATTGACTACAGACCACTGACGAGTCTACAGCCCCAGATCTGACCATTTCTCCTTCCAAGCAGAGTGGATAACCAAGTGTAATGCTCCAAGTCCCGCCCACTGAAAACACTTCCATTTTCATTGAAAACAAAATGTTACCCCTGTCCTTTAGGTGGGTTTCAGAAAGGGAGCCCAATGTTTCTGCTGTCCACTTATAAGTGGTGCCTGCATATGATACATAATCATCTGCAAACCTGGTCTGAGTTCCCTCTTCCTCAGTCAACTAGCGGACTCTCTATCTATAAATGTATACACACAGACTCTATCTATAAACGTACACATGCACATCCCCCACACACAGTGAGTGGGAAAAGGGGAAGACCCAAAAGGAAATTAATTGACACAAGTGTTACAACACATGGGCTCAAACAAAGCAATTGTCTGTATGGCACAGGGTCAGACATTTTTCATTCTATTTGTTAAACAGGATTCTCAAGAGAAACAAAACCAGGACACTTATAATTATCTATATATGTATATAGATAGGTATATACAACATAAGAAATAAACAGCTAATACACTGGCATTAACATTCCTTCAAGTCTTGAGGGCTGCTGGGTACAAGTCAAGAAAGCAGAAAGCTGAGTCCTCTGTAGAGCAATTCAGGCAATCCCGCCACAGGCAGCAAATGACAAGGCAGGTCACCAACAGCTCGTCAGATGACAGGGTCTGACAGTCCCCAGACCAAGCAATGTGTACTCCAGTAGCGTGACAAAGAATGTCTTGAGGAATCTCAGATTACAGCAACATAGTCCACAGGGTGGATATCCCACAGGTAGTGTAGCTCTCAAGTTGAGGCAGAGAATCAGCTAAGGCAGCCGTACAATGGTCTCATCATTAAAGAACAAGAGACAAGAAAGGGGAGGTTTGCTGAGTCATTTATCTCTCTGCCCTTCAATTAATCCCACATGTGTTCTTTGCCCAGGTTGGCACAATAAGCCTACCTACCACAATTCACCCCTTGTCAACTTGGCACTTGTATACAGTTCTTTAGCCATACAGACTTTCCAGACGTTAATGAAATCACAGTTATGCTTAACATCAAACATCTGTCATACATATAAATGGAAACACACTGAGTCCAATTGTATCTGAAGCATCCTACATGAACAAGGGAAAACTCTTCAATAAGCACATCTAAAGAAAATAGACCATCACTTTTGCAATTGATCACGTGGTCACAACTGATAGGTAGAACGATCTGCTTCTATACTCATTCTGTATCACCTTTGTCCTCAGTAAACACCTCAGCTGACTGTCATTTTTTGCCTGGTAGGATGACCCAGGCCTTAATTCTTGAGGGGTCTGGGTCATTAGGCGCAGTCAGGATCAGGTTGCTGCAACTTACCATTTGCTTGAATCGCGTGGCATGGTAGTACGAGGAGTCCACCTATGGGGCCTCCTGGATTCCAGACATATTCCCCATTACATAGCACCAGTCCAATTGCTCCTTGGTAACCAGGATCAATCACACCACTCAGCACACGGACACACCCTTTCTGACCTGTGGATGCAAAGACACGAGAAGCCCAAAGTGGCCAGGGCTCATTCCCAGTTGCCAGGTCAGTGGATTCCGTGCCATGTTTGCAGGTAGGAGAGCTCCTTCCTTTGGAACCAGGACCTCCAGGCCTGAAGCACATAGGGTTGCTGAGACACTGTTGAACTATTTCTGTGAGCCACCCCGAACTCAATGGTACCTAACAGAAACAATGGCATATATATATGTGTGTGTGTGTGTATATATATATATATACATACATACATACATATATATTCAATGTCCTATAAGGAGCCCTCATGGTATAGTGGGCTACATATTGAGCTGTTAACCACAAGGTCAATCTTTCAAACCCACCAGCCATTCCAAGGGAGAAATAGGAGGCTGTCTGCTCCTGTGTCGTTTTAAAGGCTCTGAAATGCAATTGTGAAGGGTCTCTATGAAACTAAAGCAATGGCAGTGAGTTTCTGTGTATTGTATGTGCCACTTTCCCTAAATGACAGAGTACACGCCTAACGCTGTGACTCTGGGTTGAAGAGCACCTAGTTCATGATGAGCAGCTCAGGCCCCATGGAGACCAGGGGACCGCCTGGATATGCCTTCAGTCACTACTATGTTCCAGGAAGAATCTGTTTCTCCAAGGAGAGGAATTACTGGCAGAGAATGGCCACAGAGGTTTACCCCCATATCTTAAGGGTCGGCACTGCGATCCACCAACGGGCACCTGCCAAACACTCCAAACAGCATCTCTGTCTTCACTGATGCTCCAAGCGCCATTGCAACAGCTGCATCCATTGCAACAGCTGCATCCTGTGGGCCAAGGGGCAGAGTGACATGCCCAGTAAGCTGAACTCATTGCTGAGCTCCCTCTTTGTCCCTGTGGCAGTCACTCATGACCCTGTGGTGTCAATTTGAGGATTGGGAGTGTAGGGGTGCAGTCTAGCCTGTCAATCTGGAGATGGCCAATGAGACCTCTGTATGGGCATGACTTTCTCTGAGAATGCTGGGAAGTCCGGCTGCATTTACCCCTTAGAGTTGAAAGACTTATGACTGACTCGGTCCCTTGGAAACACTCTACTGACAAGACACAAGGCTGACTCCCTGTGAGACATCTCAGAGGAGAAACCACATGGGCTGACCCTAATGGAATCAGATCTCTGAAACCGAAAAAGCCACATAGAGCCTCCTGCCAGTGCGGAGACGCTTGAGAAGCCACAGAGAGTCCCTGCCAGTGCCGAGATGCTTACAATGCCACTGGAGACAACAACTTTCTCCCACTGACCAGTGATTGTCTTTGTGTCATTTCATGTGCTTCGTGACCCTGAAGAGGACTTATAAATTGGTATTGGACATATGGGCTATTATCAGACTTATGACCTTGGATTGGACTGGGTTGGGATGAGTTTGTTTCTCTAGTCTGCCCAGATTAGCACAGTCCCTCTCAAAATGAGCAGCTCTTCTAGTCACTGGATAAATAAGTTGGAGA
>PVJH01032630.1:0-22490 GCA_004026705.1 Nesogale talazaci | reverse complement strand
GTATATAGATATAATTTAAATAACTCCAAATAGGAAACCCGAGAAGGGCCCCAGGTGGGGACATAGAAAAGGGGTACCACGCTCCTCCTCATTCTGCTGCAGCACTCAAGGGCAAGGCCTCACCTTCCTTGGGACCGGGCTGGTCCAGCAATCCAGACTGTTGTGCCCAGCCCCCTTCTCCTTGAAGAAGCATGGGATGCTTTCTTGATATACAATTAATTCTTGATATAAGACTCCTTCTTACATAGGAGTGTCATGGGATTTGTTTTTCTCGTCAAGGTCTAATACATTATGAAGGAAAGTTTTGCCGGACATACAATTCTTGGTTGGAAATGCTCTTCCTTTCAGGGTGTTATATACGTTATCTTGCTGTCTTCTTGACTGTACGGGTTCTGCAGAGAACTAGAGTTTAGTCTTTTTTTTGGGGGGGGGGCATCACTGCCCTCAGGTGGTGGGAGTAGGAGGCCCAGCCTTTGCTCCGTGGAGCTGGAATCGAACCTCCATCCCAGTGGGCCGCAGTCCCGCGCACAACCACTACGCCACCGGGGCTCAGCCCTAGAGTTTAGTCTTGTTAGTTGCCCTTTGTATGTGACATTTAGTTTCTTCTGAGCTATTCTTAAGTTTCTTTGTCTTTCGTTTTAGAAAATTCGATAATTTGCTATGGTGACTTTCTTTGGGGATATACCTTGGATGGGGTTCATCAAGTTTGTTGGATGAGAATCTTTTAGTTGAGAGATTGGGAAGATTTCTGCCGGCAACTCTTTAACAATGCTCTCCGTGGTGTTTGTGCCTCCTCCTGTGATAGAGTTCTGATCACACATAATTTTTCCTCTGTATAGTGTCTCACATCATTCTTAGGGCTTCTTCATTTTCCTTCATTCCCTTTTCCGATGTTTCCTCATACAAATGGGTATCAAGTAGTTTGTCTTCTAGTTCTTTGATTTGTTCTATTGATTTGATTCTACTCATTTTTCCTTTCAATATCTTGTCTCTCTCTGAACTTTTAACATGAAGCACCTGAATTTCTAATTGCTGCTTTTGAATGGTTCCTTCTTGTGTTTACTTTTGTTATTTTGCTCTTGTTTTCCTGAATCATTCTATCTTCCTGAATGATTCTGTTGTATTATGGGTTTTCTCTGCTTTTGCTTGTGATTTCCTTGAGTTCTTAGAAGTACCTACACTTAAATCTTTTGAATTCCTCATCGGGTAGTTCTACTACCTGGTTTTTGATTTTGTTTGTTTCCAGAGAGGCTTCTAGGTCTTTATTTTGATCATTTGCTTGCACCATGTTGTCCTACTTTGCTTGCTTTGAAGTTATCTGTTAACTCTGAGGCAGATTGAATTGCTACACTCTTTTACCTCACGTTTAGTTTGGCTACATCTCTGCAGAGGGTGTGAACACGCCGCAAGGACTCTGGTAGCTAGTGTGCCATCACTGGGAACGTAACTTGATCTGAGCAACTGGTGAGAGGGTGGGTGCACGTCCCTGCTTGCTGGTTGTGAAGAGCAAGTGTGTAGGAGGGCGTACGCAGGTGTCGTGCATTCTCCGTCACTGAGCTAACGGTGAAACGGTGGGCAGCGGCGCTTGTCCACTGGGTGAAATAGGAGGTGGCAAGTGTGGCAGGTGTAGCTGACTACTGGGGAAACAAGGTCCATCTCCCACTGGATGGAGCAGGGAGAGAAATGAAAATGAGAGACTCTGAAGGGGAAATGGGCAAAAATAAAAGAACATGAAAAAGAAAATAAAAAAAAGAAAAAGGAAGCATAAATATAGAAAAGCAGGCCAATAGCTACCCATTCTTCTAAGGCCTGGACACATGGTGCCATGGGAGCTGGGGCATGCATTGGTGGCCACAGCGGTAGCAGAGAACAATTACACAATTCATGTAAGCATTCAGATCATAATGGTCTAGAAGATCGTAAGGAACATGAATTTAAGGAGGCAAACTCCCCCCCCCCCCATTATAACCCGGAAGAAGATCCATCAAAGATTTAAAAAATTTATTGTAAGATCACTTTAAACTTACACTGTTGTAAAAATAGTAACCAGAGTTTATGCACAGTCTTCAGTCTGTTTCTGCTAATGTTAATAGCTTATATAATCATAATACAATTACTGAACCAAGAAATTAGCACATACTAAATATTAATAATTAACATACAGATTTTCAAATTTCTCTAGTTTTCCCAACGATGTTCTCTTTCTATTTTAGGAGTATCCTAGAATAAATCCAGCATCCTACAGTGTATTGTGGGATTGTGTCTGCTAATTGCCTCTTATCTCTGACAACTCCACAGCCTTTCTTTGCCTTGAATTCTTCAAAGAATACTATTCAATTATTTTGCAAATCATCCTTCAATTTGACTTGTTTGATGTTTTCTCAGATCACATTAAGCTCTAGCATTTTGGCAAAAATGCCACAGAAGTGACGCTGTGCACATCAGGGAGTGTATGATGTCAATATGTCTTACTACTGGTGATGTTAGCTCTGATCATCTGTTTAAGATAATGTTTGCCTGGTGTGTCTGATGGGAAGCTACTATTTTTCCCCCTTCTGAAGTGAATAAGTGTCTTCAAGGTGATACTTGGAGATTATGCAAATGTTCTGCTTCTCATCATACTTATTTTAGAATCCATGGGTGGTTCTTTTTTTGTTTGGTTTGGTTTTTTGGGGCATCACTGCCCTCTGGTGGTTGGAGTAGGAGGCCCAGCCTTTGCTCCTGTGGAGCCACTTCTGGAATTGAACCTCCGTCCCAGTGGGCTGCAGTCCCGTGCATAACCATTACGCCACCGGGGCTCAGTCCCTATGGATGGATCTTGTCTGCAACAATTTGTTATTGTGATATCATAATAATGATTTTATATTTCCCATTTCTTCTATGTTTATTAACTACAATTTTGTCATAAGGAAAAGCTATTCCTTCTTCGGCACTTAGTTATGTATTCAAACATTTATTACTATCAGTATTGACCGATGGGTCTCTAGTCACTCTGTGGTTTGCAATCCAATGCCAATATTTATTTTACTGCTCAAATGATATCAGATTTAGTCATTAGGGTGCGCCATCATTTTTTAAACACTTCTTTAATTTCTGGCATCACATGATGATCTGAGCTCAACTTGTGTTTTCCCTGCCTAGACCAAAACAATCATTTCTCTGAATTCCCTGGTTCCTCTTATTGAATGGCACTTAGAAATTAAGATCTGGGTGTCAGATGTGTTCTTTGATATCGAGCTATCTAAGCCCTCTCATCCAATTGGGAAATATAAGTAGGTATACAAACACATGCATACCCACACATCTATATACACATTTCTGTATCTGTTCGTGTGTGTGTGTGTAACCATGAGTTCATACTGATATTTTCATAAGAGGGCTTTAACCAGATAGATGGCCAGGAAAATCTGTATGTGGAAATTAAAATTACTCTATGAAATTGGGAAGGACCCATGAGAAGGAGTTTCTTCCAGTATTTCTTGTAAGAAGCAAGTCAGACTATCTGGAGCAAGCCTGGTGCTCTCTCTCTAACTTTTAAAGCAACCAACCTAATCCAGGGAACCCGGACTTGTAGTCAGTGTTCCACTTAAAAGACTCTGTGCAGTGTTATGAGGAGTCCTTGACCCAGGAGAGTTTTAAACCAGATAAATACATGTTTGATAAACTATATTCCAGAGTAATACTTAAGAGTTTCCCCTTCACTGCCATCACATTTATTCTGACTCATAAAAATTCTATAGGGCCAAGTAGAACCATCCCTGTAGGTTTCTGATGCTATAAAACAGTGAGTAGTTCTCAACCATCCTCATGCTGTGACCCTTTATGCCATGTTTTGGTGATCCCCCAACCATAAAATTATTTTCATTGCTACTTCATAACTATCAGGTTACAACTGTTGTGAGTGGGTCGACTCCTGTGACAGGGTTGTTCGACCCTCAAAGGGGTCCAGACCCACAGGTTGAGAACTGCTGCTATAAAGCTTTACAGGAGCAGAGAGCCTCATCCTTTTCCCATGGAGCCACTGCTGGGTTCAAACTGCTGACCTTCCAGTTAGCGCCCCAATGAATAACCTGCTGTATCACCAGGGCTCCTCTGTGTAGGGCAGTAATAACAAAAAAGGGTCTGGAAAGAAAGACATGCAAGTGGGGGATTCTTAAGCATGAGGCAGGTGTGAGGGAAAGGTACCAGTTACGAAAGTCACCTGACCTTCCTCGGGCATCCGGAGATTCTTGGCGGGAAAGCAGTTATTCAGGTAAGGTTTCCCATCAGCCAGCTTGTAGATTCCGGAAGAGGCCATCTCCCTGGATGTCGGGCAAGAAAAGCAAGACAGCAGCGCAGTGAGAAGGTGCAGCGGTGCTCTCTGAGGCCATGCAGCTGTGACCCGAGCAGGGCCATCTCACCAATGAGGTCCTTCAAGAAAGAAGAGCCCTTGGGGGTCCCTCAAGAAGTCACCCTGTATCAGAAATGGGGCAGCCCCTTAGAGAGACATGGCTCTGAGTCTCCCAGTTCAAATCAACCTTATGTCAGGGTTCACACTAAAACGAGCATCAAGTTCAAATCAACCTTATGTCAGGGTTCACACTAAAACGAGCATCACTTTGGGACTCCATCAAACCTGGATTGAATCCTGGCTCTGTCTTTCCTCGTTGTTGTTGTTGTTGTTTTTTTGGGGGGGGTGGGGCATTACTGCTCTCCGGTGGTGGGAGTAGGAGGCCCAGCCCCACTGCTGGAATTGAACCTCCGTCCCAGTGGGCCGCAGTTCCACACACAACCACTACGCCACCCGGGCTCAGCCCCCTTTCCTCGTTTTATGATTAAGCAAATTACCCTACCTTCCTGAGGCTCATTTTCCTCACTTGTAAATTAATTGCTTTAATAGACGATGGAGATGATCAAGTAAGAAAGGTAGTGCTTGACATGTATCAAGTGCTCTCTAAATGTTTTCTTGTTTTGACAGAGTTCAAAAGAGAGAGGGCTCACATTTTAAAGGGAAAAAAAGATGTGCAAGTAATGAGATGTGACTGCATAAATAGGATTTGAGGGATGAGTTGAATTAGAGCACGACAAGCATTCTAAACAAAAAGGACCACAGGTCTGAGATCGGTAGTTGGTAAGTCCTGGGAGAGTGAAGAGACAAGCTGACCCAGGAAGGAGAGGTTGCCTTTGGGGAGTCTTGAAAAGTCATGCTGGACAGGAAGGGTGGTGCCTGCTCTCAAAGGGCCTCTGCACCAAATTGAACAGCTCAGGCTTTATCTCGTAGGTGACTGAGAGCCACGCACGATCTCTGAACTGGAGAGATTCATGATCCAACTGTGTTTTAGAAAGATGAATCTGACAAAACTAGCATTTAGATGAAAATGGGCAGCAACAGCAATTCCAGTTAGATAGGGATAGAGCAACCCAGAGGTGAGCTGGTAAGGGTCAATGTACAGGATGCAAAGATTATTTATTTATTTATTTGAGAAAGAGCAGGAAGTGATAACAAAGAAATAGAAAAGGGGAGAAAGGAGAGATTGCAAAGAGAGGAATGGAACAAGAAGAACAAGAATATTTAAGGTGACGATTCTGAGAGAAGTGGAAACAATAAATAGCATCACGGTGAACAGAGCAAAGATGGAAATGCTCCAGGGTTTCATTCTACATGGACGCACAATCAATACTCATGGAGCAAGCTGCCAAGAAGTCGATTGACATGACATTGGTCACATCTGCTGCACACAATTTCTATAATGTGTCGAAGAGCAGGGATGTCACTTTAAGCCAGTGGTTCTCAACCTTCCTCACTCTGTGACCCTTTCATACAGTTCCTCATGGTGTGGTGACCCCGCCCCCCCGCCATAAAATTATTTTCGTGGCTACTTCCTGTCACTTTGCTACTGTTATGAATGGGGCAACCCCTGTGAAAGGGTGAATCGACCACCAAAGGGCTCATGACCCTCAAGTTGAGAACCGCTGCTGTTTAAGCACTAAGCTATTCCTGAGCCAAGTGATAGTATTTTCAGAGGAAGTTGGACAGTGAGTAAAGACGACTGCAGAAGAATTGATGCATTTGAATTATGGTGTTGGCAACAACTACTGGGACTGCCAGAAGAATAAGCATATGTCTTGGAAGACATAGCCAGAATGTGCCTTAGAAGCGAGGATGACCTTGAACTATTTATAAGTTTTTTATTTTGTTATTTTTTTTACATATATATATTGGACACGGGTTTTTTGTTATTATTTTATTTTCTTTGGTTGCTTCATCTTAGGATGCCTGTTTTTTTCCTGGCACTTATTGTTATCTCTGCAGGTCTATCGAGATAAGATAAGCTGGATGAACAGTCTGGAGGAGAAAATAATGGGACTGATGGTTTCAGAAGGGACATGGGATATGGAGAGGAGGGGGAAAGGAGGTAGTGTTGACCAACCCAGGGATAAGGGAACAACAAATGATTCAAAATCAGTGACAAGGTGGGTGTGAGAGACCTGATAGGGATTAAGCCAGAGTAATGCAACAGAGAGAAAATACTGAAACCCAAATGGAGACTGAGCATGATAGTGGGACAAGAGGAAAGTAAAAGGAAATAGAGGAAAGAACTGGGGGGTAAAGGGCATTTTTAGAGGTCTAAATACAGGCATGTACATAGGTGAATATATTTATATATGATGACGGGGAAATAGATCTATGTGCATACACTCATAGGGTTAGTATTAAGACAGCAGATGGACATTGGACCTCCACTCAAGTACTTCCTCAATTCAAGAACAGTTTGCTCTATTAAATTGGCATTCCATGATGCTCACCTTCCCGACACGATCACTGAAGACAAATGTGTGCATAAGCAAAAGTGATGAAGAAAGCCGATGGTACCTGGCTATCAAAAGATGTAGCATCTGGGGTCTTAAAGGCTTGAAAGTAAATAAGCTTCCATGTAGCTCAGAAGCAACAAAGCCCACACAGAAGAAGCACACTAGTAGCCTTCGACCCAAGATATTGAAGGAATCAGGTAGGCATCAAAGGAATAAAAATTATATCATTATAAATGAGGAGGAGTACAGATTGGGGACCCAAAGTCCACCCATAGGTAAAGTCACAGCTCCTTACAGAGGGGTTGTCAGGAGGAGAGGAGCCAGTCAATGTACAGTGTGGCTACTCTGAAATATGCAACTTTCCTCTAGTTCTTGAAAGCTTCCTCCCACCATCATGATCCCAATTCTACCTTGCAAGTCCAACTAGACTAGGGGATGCACACTGGAGCTGGAAACAGGGGGGATTCAGGACAGAAGATCCTTTCAGGACCATGGGTGAGGGTGGTGATGCCAGGAAGATGAAGGGAAGGTGGAGTAGAAAGGGGAAACCTATTGTAGGGATTTACATATAACAGTCAACGGGGAAGTGGGTGAAGGGACACATCGGACAGTGTATGATGACAAAATGACGACAATTTGTAAATTGTTAAGAGTTCATGGGGCTGAGCTGGTGTAGTGGTTGTGTGCAGGACTGTGGCCCACAGGGTTGGTGGTTCAAATCCAGCTGTAGCTCTCCAAGAGCAAGGCTGGGCCTCCCACTCCCACTAGGGGGCAGTGATGACCCCCCCAAAAAAGAGTTCATGGGGGAGGGAGAGAGGGGAGAGAAGGGAAATGTGGGGAGCTGGTACTGGGGCCTAGGTAGGAGGAGGGTGTTTGGAGAAAGATGATGGCAACAAATGTGCAAATGCGGTCTGCATACAATTGACATACGTATTGATCATGATAGGAGTTGTATGAGCCAATAAAATGATTAAAAAAAAAAAAAGCAAGGATGGCGAAACTTCTTCTCACATATTTTATGCCTATTGGCAGCAAAGCCCAGTCTGAAGAAAAGAGCATCTTTCTCGGCAAAGTCAAGGTCAGGAGAAAAGGGCAAGAAGGTCCAGGAGTTGGATCCACACCGGGGATGCCACAATGGACCCAAGCCTAACACTGTGGGGATGCCTCGGGTCTGTGGAGTGTGTCCTTCTCTTGGGACAGGGTTGCTGTGCGGCAGAAATCAACTCAGTGGCAGCCAGCAACGACACCAAGGGTGAGAATAGTTGGGAGATGAAGGGTAGGCAGGAAGGTGTCAAGTAAGCCAAGGGAAGAGAAAACAACAAAAACCAATATGCAGGCAAGAACTGCTCCCCACCCCCCACTCCCCACCCCGATCCATGGGTCCGAGACGGTAACTGAGTGGGAATTAAAAGTCTCATCTTTCTCCCAAGAAGCGACTGGTGGATTCAAACTGCTAACCTTGAGTATGGCAGCCCAAAGTGTAAACTTGCCCCACCGGGCTCCTTCAGGGAGGAGGAGAAGGCTCTGTGAAAGCAAGCAAGGTCCGCCGAGAAGTAAGATGTACAGCTAAAGTCGGTCGTGAGAGAATAGATTAATTTCAGAGGAAGAGTAACGTCAAGCGACAATAGATGTCTGAAGTAGCTGAAACACCGAAACACAAACCCACACCAAAGTCACTTCCATTAAGTAGATTCTGACTCACAGGGACCCTAGAGGACAGGATAGAATTGCCCGTGGGGGCTTCTGAGATTGGAACTCTTCATGGGAGTAGAAAGTCCCCCCTTTCTCTTGTGGAGTAGTGGCGAGTAGTTTCAAACTGCTGGCCTCGTGGCTTGCAGCCCAAGGCATAACCCACTATACCAGCAGTGGGCCAGGTGTTAGGCTGCTAATCACACAGTCAGTGGTTCAAGCCCATCAACCACTCTTTGGGAGCAGTAGGAAGCCATCTGCTTCAGTAAAGATTTAAGCCTTGTCAACTCTATATAGACTGCTACGGGTCAACTCGCTAGCAGCAAGTTGATCAGCAGGACCGGGTCTAGGACAAGAAGAGTGGGACCATGGGGGGAGGACATCATTCTTTCTGAGGGTCATGCAAATACAGTGTCAGCACTTGCCTTGAACCTTGTCCAAGCCCTGGTGAGCAATGCAGAATCCCACTGCACAGAATCCCAGCCATACCACTTACCAGCTGTGTGACCTCTGGAAGTTACTTGACAGTGTTTTGGTTTTGTTTTGCTTTGCTTTTAGACATTGTATGTGTGCATTAGGTAAAAAGGTACATGGCAAAGTTGTTTCCCAACCGATATTTTATATGCAAGTTGATGCAGACATCAGTTGCAACCCCTGTACTTTCCCACTTTCTCCCTGGGTTCCTTGTTTCCTCTCCCAGCCCTGCCTTCTCATTTTTGGTTTTAGGAAAATGCTGCCCTTTTGGTCTTGTTTAGGTCACTGTCCAAAGGAGGATATTCTTTTTTTTGGGGGGGGGAGCATCACTGCCCTCTGGTGGGAGTGGGAGACCCAGCCTTGTGGAGCACATTCTTTATGCATGCTATCATTTATGTTATAGCTTGATCTATTAATTTGGCCTCTGGGAGTATCTCGAGTTTCAGATCAGAAGGTTGTCTTATGGCAATAGTCTCTGGGAATCCTCCAATCGCCTCCAGAGCAGTAGTTCTGGTCTTTTCTTTTAATGTGAATTTTGTTTACATTTTTACTTATTCTAAAAGGGACCTTATATTGCAGTCTTGAGAGATAGGTCAAGATAGAAGACTAGGCATATATATCATCTAGACCCTCTACAACAAAAACCGGAGAAACCAAGTGAATTAGATATAGATGACAATGCATTGTTTCAAAGGAAAGGAAAGACGTGGATAAAATACTGATTAGAAGGAGAGACTGAATGAAAACAGTGAAAGGGGGAGTATAGAGTATATGAAGCGGTGGCTCGGCACAGTGCCGTCATTTTGATGAACTGCAAACAGCTTTACACCAGACAACTGGTTTCACTCACTCAGGACTGCACCAGCACCTATACTGATGATCTGGGCCCAGAGAGGTGTGATCTCACCCTCGACCCCACACATACTCTTGACCCGAGGGGTACAGACCCCACTGCCCTGCCCCCCAGCCTCAACAGCTGACTAAAGACTAACTCTACACACTGGAAGTACTATGTCGTCTATTTTTCTTTATTCTTGTTTTTTTTTTTTCCTTTCCCACCGTTTATCACTTGCATCAATACTATGCTGCTTTTCCCCTTTTCTTTCTCTTTTTTCTTAGTTCTCATCTCTTCCCTCCTTGTTTTCTTGATTTTTTTTTCATTTTTCCTCTCCCCCCCCTCTTCTTTTTTTTTTATTTTGTGGAGTGGGTGCACTATCTCCCAGGCCACTGCAGCCAGCAGCACCCACAAGGACAAACTGACAGAATCAGAAATTACACAAAAATAGTAAGTAGGAATCCAGAAGATTAAGACTAAAATTTCAGAAATAGATAATGCAGTGCAAGTGCAAATGAGTATAACTGGATCACTAGAAGACAAAGTTAGTGAAACTGAAGTTGAGTATTTTTTTTCATTTAAAATGACGTTACTTAAAGAACAAATATTGTTTCTTACTGGAAAAAAAAAGAACAACCAATGACACTTGTATTCCAATCTCTCAAGGTTATCTAAAAAATTCATGTCTCTTTTTTTAATGTCAAAACTACCATTATAAATAAGGTATAGGCATTAGGCATCAGTTTAATAGGCATTATTAAATAACTCCATACACATATCTAATCATTGTGAAATGGTTAAAATTACAGATGCACATTTGTAAATGAGGGTCCACACCTCGTATAATACAGTAGGACTTACAAGAGGTCCATTTGCATTGATTTCTGGTAGCCATCTTTCTTTCTGGGACTCTAAATTCCCAATTCCAAATCTTCCAGTTCTTGGAGAAGGGTTTTCTCTTTTTGAATTGTTTCCACCTGATTTTTTTTTTCTACTGGTTTTCCGGTTGGTGCTCATTCTTTCAGTTGTTCATTGCTTTTAGTTTCTTCTTTAGGTCCTCAGGTTTTTGGTCTACCTCGGGATCTCCGGAAGTTGACTGAGGGGCAGAAGTTCGTGGTGTGTTCTGTGGAACAGGAGTAGGTGCCAAATCCGAACTCCTGTCACTTCTTGCTTCCTGTTTTGCAGTTTTCTTAGCCTCATGCTTCCAATGATTTTTAAGGGGTGTTTTAGATAACGGCGTCTATCGCTTCCAAGCTGTGGTTTCATATTCTGAGGTGGTTCTCCCTCGTATCGTTTAGGGCTGGTGACAGGTCTACTTCTCAGAGCTGGGGTTCTGGTAGCTGTTGCAACTTTAGGTTTCTCATGGGTGCTTCACTTGGAACTGCTTGGTCAGTTATTACTTCCATAGGAAACGTTCCATCTAAAAATGACTGCCATGGTGCACTGGATGGCACATCACAATTGTGTAAGACAGAACCAGTGTAAATGCCAAATCTTGTACCCATTATTAATAAACTCATAAGTTGGTGGAACATGTGGCTGCTAAAATGTGTTTTCCATCTGTGCACAAAGCACAATATGTAGAATTGGAGGCCACTTGTTTAGGAATGTTAGTCATTTTTGACATCTGACACTTCCTTGTAGACTCCTAAATTCAGCTGATGGGAATATATGTTCATGAGGACTCGAGGGAGCAACCTTGTGAGGACCAGTTCCAAAGTCAAATAGAGGACCACGTTTCCAGTTGAAAATTGTTGCCTTAGCATGAAACCATTCACAACACAACTCAGGGGAATGAGAATGCCAACCTACATCATAAATAGGGCCTTTTGGGCTGAGCCCCGGTGGCATAGTGGTTGTGCATGGGACTGTGGCCCACTGGGATGAAGGTTCAATTCCAGTTCACAGGAGCAGAGGATGGGCCTCCTACTCCCACCACCAGAGGGCAGTGATGCCTAAAAATCTAAAAAAAAAAAAAAGCATCATAAATGGGGCCTTCTTTTGGTAATTGCATAATAGCACTTTTTCCATTTGTTGGAATATAGTGCAGTATTTGTTTTCCACAGTAGTAAGATCTTATTTTTTATTCAATATCTGTACTAGCTATTACCAAAACAGACATGGCTTTTTTATTGTAACCTTATCAGCCTTAAAGAAACTTTTGTTGGCTAAAGCAGCAATAAGGTCCAGCAAAGTGGAGGTACTGATGTGGTCTAACAAATGAAGGTGTACCCTTCCTTCCTGGAACATAGATAGCCACGTTGTATGGCTGGGATCTAGGTGATAATACAAAATCATTCATTTTTTTTGCAAATGTAGCTTATGTGCAATTGTATTAAAATCATTTTCAAAGAAGTGGACTTTATTGTTATAAAGTGGACAATATTGCTATATTGTTTATTCTAACACAAACACCATCTTCTGACTAAGATAAGCACCAGTTTTGCATTTTTTTCTGTATTGAAGACTTCACACATGTTCTCGTTTTCATGCAATAAAGTTGTGGTAGTCCCCTAATCTGGTGTCAATTTGAGGATTAAGAGTGTAGGGGTGGAGTCTAGCCTGTCAATCTGGAAATAGCCAATGAGACCTCTGTGTGGGCGTAGCCTGAGAATTCTGGGAAATGTGGTAATTCCTTCTTAGAGGCAGAGACACTATCTCTCTTGGTTCACTCTCTTGGAGACTTTCCACCGACAACACTCACTGCCTGAGAGACTGGACTGACAAGGCTGGCTCCCTGGCAAGATATCCCTAAAGAAAAGCCACACAGACCTACCCTGGTGCAGCAAGAAACCTGGAGTTAGAGAAACAACATAGAGACTACTGCCGGCACTGAGATGCTCACACCACCAATGGACCCAAAGACTTTCTACCACTGGCCTGTGGTCAGCCTGCATTCAGCACCATTGCATGTGTTTCATGAGTCTGAAGAGGATTTTATAGATTGGTATCAGACATGTGGGCTAATATCAGACTTATCACCTTGGATTGGACTGGGTTAGGATGTTTTCTTAATGTACAATTACCCTTTATATAAAACTCTCTCATATATATGTATCTATGAATTTTTTTCTTTAGTCTACCCAGACTAATACAGTTATAGACTGGGTACCCCAGCTGTGTCATTTTATAGTACGCAACTGCCATGTTGCCAAGACCGTATTTTGGGGGGAAAACTGAAGGCAGATCTCTTTGGGAGACCCAATGAGTGCAGCGGTGTCTTGTTAATGACCTTGATGATATTTACTTTTTTTTCCCATTGCTCCAGGCAAACAAGGTCCATCAAACACAATAGCGAAATTAGGACATTTCCAGATAAACAAAAATTAAGAAGAATTGTTAAAAACAAGGCCAACCTTACAAGAAATGTTAAAGACTGTGAGTATTAGGCTGGTTTCTCTAAAGGAACAAAACCAGTGAAGTTTACATATGTATATGTGTATATATGTATAGAAATTTATATCTAGAAAATGGCTCATGTCGTTGTAGACATGGGCAAGTAAGTCCATGTAAGGACAGGCTCCAAGCTGATGGGTCACTGTTAGGCTGGAGGCCTCTCCTGACCCACTGTGGGGGCTGATGAACTGCAGGAAGATGACAGAATGATGGCTGCAGAGGCAAATGAATACAAGGTTGGCTAGTCAGATGGCAGGCTGCTGATGACACCCAGAATTTTCAGGCAATATGGCGGGCCATTAGCTCAAGTCCAAAGAATTGGAGGTCAATGAGCCAGTTGTAGGATCCAGGGCAAGCAAACAAACGGTTCCACAGTGTCCACTTATATTGCAAGCAGGCCAACTCCCTGAAGAAACAACCTTTTGATTGCTTGCATCAGGAACTATGACCTGAGTAAGGGTGCTTCATCCCAGTCTGATCTTCTGCTCATTGCAGATCTTACTATGGAGGAGGTTATATTGTATTAAAGCCACATCATGGGAGATTACTAGGTCTTCATTGATAAACCACTGATAGTCTTGGCCCAGCCTAACCACCCCAGAGTCTGTGCTAGGCAGGGTTCTCTAGAGAAACAAAACCAGAACACTTAAGATTATATATATTTACACAGTGAGAAGGAACATAGGGCTAATTAGTCCACACAGCAGAACTGAGAGCTCAGTTCAACTCACTATTGTGGAATAGTTAAATATACTGAAAGTCTTTCATCTCACTCAGGCTGCTGGTCCAAGGTCAAGCCAGGTAGAGTCACCCTGAAGGCAGCAGACCGCAGGGTGGGGCAGCAATAGTTAGTCGCTCAGGAGTGTAGAGAAACAGGCACAATGAGGTCTCAAGCTCTTGCAAGGTACTAAGCTCGGGGACACATCCATCAGCAACATGGAGAAACAAGTCACATGGCAGGAGCCTCAAGCTCTAGCGATTCATGGCAAGGCTCCACAACCCACGAGTTGGCTTGGATCTCAGGAAGTGAAGCACATGGTTGAAGCAAAGAATTAACTCCGAGAGCAGCATGCATGTCCAATCACCAGGGAGAATGAGAGATGGGGATGCCAGCCTTGGACAGGATTTATCTCAATGACCCTCCAAGCAAGCTGCGAGCTGATTAAACTCCACCCACATGTTCCCATGGAAGCCTCATTGGACAGTGAACTAACAATGGCAGACAACAACGTGAGATGAAGACACATGACAATTCACTCAGAAACCAACCTAGGTACAGAAGTAGCAAAATTAAGATAAAGCTTCAGATTGAAAATCTGGGCTCGGGCTGAGCCCTGGTGGCGTAGTGGCTGTGCATGGGACTGCGGCCCACTGGGATGGAGGTTCAATTCCTGCTCACAGGAGCAAAGGCTGGGCCTCCTACTCCCACCACCAGGGCAGTGATGCCTAAAAAAAATTTTTTTTAATTAAAAAAAAAAAAAGAATATCTGGGACCAAAGATAACAATTTGCTAATAATGAGCAACTACATCACAAAAAAGACAATAAATGCTGCAGCTACAGACCTACCAAAGAGAGAGAAAGTCAAGATGATATCAAAATACAAAGTACTATTTTAAGCTTGAGATAATAATAGTAAAATACCAATAACCTTAAAAAATTAATAACCTCATCATGGGCATGGCTTCACCTGAGAATTCTGGGAAACCCGGTATTTCTTCTTGGAGATGGAAGCCAATTCCCTCTGCTCACTCTCTGGGAGAGAATGCAGCTGAGAAGTCACCTGGACCTACCTGATGCAAGTGAGGTAGTTCACTGTCCAATGAGGCTTCCATGAGGTAGGTCTGAAGCCAGTGAAGCCACAAAGAGACTCCTGCCAGCACTGAGATGTTTACAACACGATGCCACCAAAGACTCCACCCACTGGCCTGTGAATGTCTTGCATTTGGCGTCATTGCATGTGTTTCAGGAGTCTGAAGAGGACTTTATAGATTGGTGTCGGATATATGGGCTAATATCAGACTTATGGGCTTGGACAGGACTGGATTGGGATGCTTACTTAATGTACAATTACCCTTCATATAAAACTCTCTCTTATACACATAGGCGTATGTATGGATTTGTTTCTCTAGTTTACCCAGACTAACACAATGAGTACATGCTTCCAGTGCTTCATCAACGTGTTGAAATATTTCAATGGGTATTTCATCAGTTCCTAGAGCTATGTCTTTGGCTAATGTTTTCAATGCAGATGGTACTTCTTCCTGCAGTATCATTGCTTCTTGTTCTTATGCTGCCTCATGAATGACTGAATGTTAACTAATTCTTTTTGGTACAGTGACCCTGTCTATTATTTTCATATTATTTTGATGCTTCCCAAATCATTCAATATTTTGCCCACAGAATTGTCAATATTGCAATTCTAGTCTTGAATTTTTTTCTTTAGTCATTTCAGTTTACGATAGCTTAAGTGTGTACTTGCTTGAGTTTTTAACTCTAGATTTTTGCACATTTCAATATTTTATTGCCTTCTCAAGCTGCCCGTAGAAATTTTCTGTCCAGCTCTTTTTATTTCATCATTTATTCTATTTGTCTTAGCTACTCTATGATTAAGAGCAAGTTCCATAATCTCTTCTGACAGCCACTTTGAGTTTTTCTTTCACCAGGACTTCTGTTCTGAGTGTTTAATGTATCAAATCTTTTCTTCAAATGTTCTAGAAATTCAGGTAGGAAACCCTCAAGGTAATATTTTGGCTCTTGTGGACTTGTCTTAATTTTTTTGAGTTTCCACTGGAACTTACATATGAGCAATTAATGGGTCTGTTCCATACCTGGCAGATGGTCTGGTTTTAGCTGCTGATATTGAGCACAGATGTGGGTAATTTGATTTCTGTGAATTCCATCTAGAGAAGTCTGTGGGTGTTATTGCTGCTTGTGTTGTTGAAAAAAAGTAATTGCTATGAAGACGTCATTGGTGTTGCAAAATTCTATCATATGGTCCCAGAGCCTGAGCTCTCTAATTAGACTGTACACACCACCAAGGAAAAGACAGTATCTATGGGGTTTATAACTTTTTTCGTATTACCTAACACAGCACCTGGCAAATAACAGATTCCATAAATACCTGCTGAGAGAGAATGAAAGTTGATGTCTTTTTTTTTTTTGGTCTAATATAGGGCAATTATGAGTTTCCAAAGGGCGAAAACATTTCTAATTCATCTCTCTCTCTTCTCCTCTTGGTCACATCTAGCTCACGGGACGCATTCCATAAATATGTGTGAGTCAAATGAAGGACACCATGGCACTTCCTGGGTTCAGAAGTGTGTGTCTAAATATGTGAATTCCCTAATTAAGACTCTAAGCTCCTCCAAGGAAAGCATAGTCCCTATTGTGCTTATGGCTTTATGTACCTAATACAGCGCCTGGCTCATAACAGAGTCCAGAAATGTCTGTTGAATGAAAAATGTGTGTTCACAACTTCTTTGGTCCAATCTACCAAAAGCTGGACTCAATTTCGACTCAAAGCAGTCCGAGGGGACAGAAGATAACTGTCCTTGTGAGGTTCTGAGACTGTGATTCTTTTTTATGGGCACAGAAAGCCTCATCTTCCATGGAATGGCTGGTAGGTTTGTTTTTTTTTTTTGGCATCACTGCTCTCAGGTGGTCAGAGTAGGAGGCCCCACTGCTGGAATTGAACCTCCTTCCCAGTGGGCCGCAGTCCCGTGCACAACCACTATGCCACCGGGGCTCAGCCGGCTGGTAGTTTTTGAACTTCTGCCCTTCTAGTTAACAGCCCAAAGTGTAACTCGTTCTCCAGTAGGGCTCCAGGTTCAACATCAGGCACCCTGGGCTTTGTGATCCTGACCCCCCCTGGGAACACTTTCCTTGCCATTTACTATTTCATCATTGCTCACTCTCCTTTCCAACTTCCCATGTTATGAGGTCCTTGGTCACCTCATTTGTTAATGTGACCCCAGTGCCCAGCACGGATACTACAACTCGGTGTTGGTAAGAGGAATGGCGAAACGGGTGACTAGGCAGAGGGAAGAAGCATCAATTTATGTTCAGTCGATCTCTCAGGAAACCTCTCTCAAGACCAACCATTAGCTGGATTGGTGAATAATTAATGAATGGGTAAATTGCTAGCTGAGAAATGTTCAGAGGATGAATGTTGAAGACGGTGTCCACAAGTTACCGAGGATAGGGACCTGGCTGCTGGTCTACGTGATACTTACTTGATCTTTGATTTTGGGAGAGTCAACCGAATTTGTTTTTTTTTGTGTCTTTTCACCTGTTTCTTCACCTGCAAAACAGAAATTACAATTCTTCTTAGCCTGCCATTCAGACATCAGGAGCTTTGTCATTAACTGTATTCTAGCATGTGCCTTTGTCTTCAAAACGTGTCTCCTATGGGTCTATGAGAGGGTCACATGTTTAGTTGCTCCAGATATAGATGGATACAGATAAAGAGATAGAGCAGTGGCATCAATGAATGACAAAGGGAACGAGGCTGGAGTGTTCCCATACTGCAGGATTTACGTAAAACACGCAAAACAAATCAGAAAGGACCATTTGTATGGCTATTTATTTCAAAATAAACATACAGGATAAAAACAGCATGAAGGAAACTGAAAATTAATATAGTTGGGCAAAGCTCTTTTGCTATGAATATATAGCACAAAGGCTGAATCAGAGTCAGGCTAATAAAGGACACACAGACCTGGACACTAATCTCAGAAATTTCTGTTACCTAGTTGTGAGTTGGAACTGGTTTGCTGGCTGTGGGTTTTGGTTTTCCACTAGGAATACCAGATGAGAAGGTATGGAAGCAATGGGTAGGGAAAGTCCCATAACCCTCAGGCTCGATTATCTAGAAACGCTAAGGCAAGTGTGGACTTTGATCTGTAAGGCAAAAAATAAGGAAATTCAAGTTCCAGACTTGGAAGCTTTGGCTATGTCAGCTTTTAATCTCAAACTGGCAGCTTCTAATGCTAATCTGATTATAGTGCTTTCCAGCTGAGGGAGAGAGAATATGGATGATGCTTCTTATCTGCATACATTTGCATGTCCCATGCCTTTGGCCTATCCCAATCTGCCCTTCTTTGCTTGACTTATATGGCCTAGATAAGCTCGTATTGCTTGCCTAGTTCTCCCCCTCCTCTGGTTGTCCAGCACAGTGTCACACTACATTATGCCAACAATGGTCCAATGTCTTTTTTTAAAAAATCCTTTTATTGTGGGCTCATAAAACTCTTCTCACAATCCATACATGAGTCCCTTGTGT
Source organism: Nesogale talazaci (assembly GCA_004026705.1). Taxonomy (NCBI): domain Eukaryota; kingdom Metazoa; phylum Chordata; class Mammalia; order Afrosoricida; family Tenrecidae; genus Nesogale; species Nesogale talazaci. Next base: position 4,021 of record PVJH01032630.1, on the reverse strand, counting down.
GTCACACACATCTGTACATCTGCTGCCCTCATCATTCTCCTAACATTTGCTTTCTATCTAAGCCCTTGACATCGGTTCGTCTTTTTCTCCACCCTCCCTGCTCTCCCATAAACCTTTGATGATTTATAAATTATTACTTTGTCATATCTTTTTTTTTTCTTTTACTTTGTCATATCTTACACTGTCTGATGTCTCCCTTCACCCACTTCCCTGTTGTCCATATCCCAAGGATAAGGTTATATGTAAATCCTTATAGTCGGTTCCCCCTTTCTATCCCACCTTCCCTCCACCCTCCCAGTACTGCCATTCTCATCACTGATCCTGAAGGGATCATCTATCCTGGATTCCCTATGTTTCCAGCTCCTATCTGTGCCAATGTACATCCTCTGGTCTAGCCAGATTTGTAAGGTAGAATTCAGATCATGATAGTGGGAAGGAGAAAGTAATAAACTAGAGGAGAGTTGTATGTTTCATCATTGCTACGCTGCACCCTAACTAGTTTGTTTCCTCTCTGTGACCCCTCTGTAAGGAGAAGTCCGTTACATACAGATGGACTTTGGGTCTCCAACCTGTACTTCCCCTCCTTTACACTAAGAAAATCTTTAGTTCCCTGATGCCTGATACCTGATACCTTCAACACCTTGTGGTCACACAGGCTGGTGTGCTTCTTCCATGTGGGCTTTGTTGCTTCTGAGCGAGATGGCTGCTTTGTTTCCTTCAAGCCTTTAAGCCCCCAGACCCTATATCTTTTGATAGTCGGGCACCATCAGCTTACTTCACCGCCATTGCATATGCACATGGTGTCTTCAGTGTCAGGAAAGTGAGCATCATGGAATGCCAGTTTAGTAGAACAAAGTGTTCTTGTATCGAGGAAGTACTTGAGTGGAGGCCCAATATCGATCTGCTGACCACGGCCCAATTCCTTATCTGTTCCCTCTCCTCCACCCTCTAAGCCCTGGCTATGAGCTACTCAAAGGCCAACCAGGCTTTTACTCATCTCTCCCCCAACATTTCATGCGGTGCCAGGCCCACTGAAGACGTTCAATAAGCGTTTACCGAGCTGAACAGAATCATGTACAAAATGCTATGGAGTACTTCATGCTTTCTGCAAAGAAGGAAGCAGTAAGGATCTGGCAAAGTTTCACAGAGCTGGTGACATTACATCTGTCTCTCAAAATGAGAAGTTATAGAGGGTGAACCACAACAAAAGGCTACAGAGACGCCTGAGTGGGGTGACCTGGGATCACTTCACAGAAGTGCAGCGATCTCCTCTAAGACTGATTAATGACAGCAGTGGTCTCTCCAATGGGAGCTGTCTTACCCAAGGATGCTGCCCCAAGACTGTTGCACGATTGACACTTGTTCAACCATGAGTTACTTAGGGGGCATTCACGTGGTTAACAACACGCTTTGCAACGTTGAGAGAATGATCATACCACCCCGTGAGGCACTCATTCTGGATCGCTATGTGTCGGCATCGGTGAGTTTTGAGAGAAGGTGCTTCACGAAAAGCACCAGGTCTGTCTGAAGCCCCTCCTGGAACCCTCATAATACTGATACCCAGTAAATACATGTGGAAAAACGATATGCACGAATAATTAAGAAACATGTATATGATTCTGTTCCAAAACCGTGACCGTGGGGGAAACCTGCCTTCAAACCCGAGTTCTGATCCATGCTAACTGGCCCTGAGTAGTTCAATTCCTTCCTTGCTTCACCTGGCAGGGCTGTGATGGGGCTGGATGCAGAGATGCTGTGGACATAGGCACAGGGCACTATCTGGCACGCAGTAGCGAGTCAGTAATGGTGATGCTCAAGAAAGAGAGAACATTACTAGCCGTTAAAAGGACGGTCACTAGGGAGACTAGAGCCGTCATATTGACCGTAGTGCAGTCATAGGGCGGGGAAAAAGGCTCAAGGGGAAGCTCTGCCCCGCCCCCTCGAAAACTTTACATCTGGGGTGGGAGGAGACCCTTAACCTCCCCCAAACTAAGTTTCCAGCCACACCTGCCTCCGGCGTCGCTTCCGCCTCCGAGCCGTACGCGGGCGCGACGTCCCGGTCGGGCGGAAAGCGCGCCTGCGAGTTTTCCGGGGGTCCCGGAACTGCTCCACTGTGGCCACGTCTGCCCTGCTTTCCCCACGCCTTAGTAACCGCGAAGCGGCGCCCGGCCGTGTAGGCGGCGACCGCGGCCGGAGCGCCTAACTACAAGTCCCGGCATGCCCAGCGACCACTTCCGCTCGCAACCCGGAGTCAGCCACTCCGAACTACGAATCCCGAAGGCCTCCTCGCGGCCCGACAGGCCGTCGGCCTCAGCCAATCAGCTTCCGACAAGTCGGTGGGGAGGGAGAAGCCGTGGCAGAGAAGATGGCGGCGGCGGCTGCACAGGGCGGGAGAAGTGGCGGCGGCGGCGGCATTAGTGGGGCTGGCGGTGGCCCCAGCTGCGGGACCAGCAGTGGCCGAAGTGGCTTGTTGGACAAGGTGAGGAGGTGCTTTACGAGGTCGGGGGGAAGCTCGGGCGGCGGCGAACCCGTCTTTACGTCCCCGCCCCCCTTCTACGGCCTCTCAGCGGTGCCACCCGCGGAAGCCGACTGGCACTTACAACTGCTCACCCCGCATCTTAAACCCTCCCCGCCGTCTTTTAAGAGTTGCTTTCCTTCTGGGAAGGGACCCTGGCTGTTTTCGCCGGCCGCCACGCTTCTTGGGGTGGTCTGAGCGCCGGGCATTGATTGCCGCTCTCGGAGGTGCGTTGGGCGCTGTTAGAACAATGTGCCCATTTCCCCGACGAGAACACTGACGCCCGGCGGCAGGAGAGCGCCTGCCCGATCTCCACGCCGCCTCACCTGCTGCGTGCGCGCGTCTGCAGATCCCACGGCTCTCCTCGTCCTTTTTAAGATCGCAGGGGATGAAATGCTGAGATCCCTCACGGGCTCGTGTCTTGACTTCCCCGAAACCAGGCCAACCCCCCCTTCCACCCCCAGACACTTCACTCATCACCAGGTAAATGGGATCACTTTTATTTTCGCCTCTCGTGGTCTCCCAGGGTTGGGAAGATCGTGAGGACATGGGCAGTAACTGACCAAAGGTCTCCTGTGAGGTCGCTGGAAGTATTCTAACGTTGGTTGTGCGGATGGTTACAGGACTGTGAATGTCCTCACAGCCAGTGACTCGCACACCTGGAACGAGCGAATAGCCTGGTATATGAATTGTCTGTAACTCCACAAGTCAAAAGACTGCCTGCCCTGGTGACACACGGAGATTGGTGGGTGAAGATGCTCCCCCAAAGCTACATACGTGTGCAGTACTGCCGTACACACACGTCACATGGAAAGGACGTCCAGGTGTCCTCGTGCCATTTAGGCCGTCCACTCAGTGCCATGGCCTTGATGCTGACACGTGGCGACCCGACAGGTCCCCGTAGAACCATCCTTGTGAGTTGAGTCCGATGTAGTGCTTCCTCTCTCTGTGTAAGACGCATTTTGTTGATGGACGTATGCACCGCCGTTCCTCGGTGCTGTGGAATTGTTTCTAACTCCTCAGGACCCCAGGCCCAGCAGAACGCAACACCGCCTGCGGCTGCCATCCTCACCGTTGTGGCAACAGGGTTGAGCCCATTGTGGCAGCCGCTGGGCCAGTCTGCCTCGGCGGGAGTCTCCCTCTCCCTGTCCCTCTGTCACACATGATGTCCTTTCCCAGGAACTGGACTGGTGACTCCACGGGGGGCCAGGTGGCCTCGTGCCCGTGCAGTGGAGTTGGGCTGCTAACTGCAAGGTCAGCGCTTTGCAACCACCAGCTGCTCGGCGGGAGAAAGACAAGGCTTTCTGCTTGGGTACAACGGGACAGCCCTGGAAAGTCTCGGGTCGTTGGGGGTTCGCATCTGCCGAGTTTGGGGTCTTCATCCACAGGGCGAAGCGCAGATCGTTGAGTGAACGTGGAGCGCATGCTCTGGGTCGTGCAGCCATCCTCTGCCTTCTGTTCTGAGGGCTGCCTCCTCCAGTCACGTACATGTGCTGCGCCCCCGCC
>PVJH01032629.1:0-22392 GCA_004026705.1 Nesogale talazaci | reverse complement strand
TTGGGACACATTGGACAGTGTACAGTATGAAAATAATAACAATTTGTAAATTACTAAGGGTTCAAGGGGGAGGAGGGAGGAAGGGAAATACAGGGAGCTCATACTGGGGGCCTGGATGGAGGGAATATGTTTTGAGAGTGATGATGGCAATAAGTGTGTAAATGTGGCCTGCATACAATCAATGTATGTATGGATTGTGATGGGAGTTGTATGAGCCCTAATAAAGTGATTCATTAAAAAAAAAAAAAAGGAAGGAGGGAGAAGGAGGAGCTTATACCAAGGGCTCAAGTGGAAAATATTTCGTAATGAATATGGTAATATGTGTACAAGTGTGCTTGAAGCAAATGATGTATTCGATGTTATAAGAGCTGTAAGAGCCCCCAATAAAATAACTGGGGGGGGGGAAGAAAAGTGTTGATCCCAAATTTGAGTAGGACTGGCAAAGATAATTTGGTCAGCTCTTTTTTCTCTTCAAAGTGTTCTTATATCCATGACTGTGCATTCTTGCCTTTCACTGTGAGGTTGATAGAGTAGCTATGAGGGTTTCTAGTTTATTGACCAGGAAAGTGAGAAATCTGGCAGTCAAAGGCACTCACAGTCCTGAGACTTGGACCCAGAGTTCACAACTTCTAGGCCCACGCTTCCCCGGCCTGGACCACACTGGGCAGTGTTAAGTTTGAGAAGGAAAGTAGGAAAGCCTGCTTGGGCTTGGACTGATTTTATACCCTCAGGACTGTATTTTAGTATACCAAAAGGGGTTGGTATTGATTGCCAGCTACATTTTTAGAATGCCTGATGGACGGTATCACCCAGGAGAAAGTCTCGCATATATGCTCAAGAAGATACACACATCGCTTCTCAGAGCAAAAGCTTTAGATCACTCTAAATCTTGATATGCCTGGGACGCTCACTCGCACCGCCATTAATTAGTTTCCAACTGACAGCAGTCCTACAGGACAGGACAGGACTGCCCACATGAGTTTCTGAGACTGTAATTTTTTATGGTAGTAGAAGGCCTCGTCTGTCTCCAGAGGAGCAGCAGGTGGCTTCAAACTTCTGAACTTGCAGTTAGCAGTCCAATCCATAGCCAGTAAGCCAGCAGGGTTCCGGAGTAGGGGACTTGGTGGGGGCATGATGGCGAGGCGTTGGGCTGCTAACTGCAAGGTCAACGTTTCAAACCTCAAGCTGCTCTCCAGAGAAGAGTTACAGTCTCAGAAACTCCCAGGGGCAGATCTGCCCTGTCCTACAGCATTGACTCATTGACAGAGAGCTTTGAGAGGTAAATGAATTGGTGTACCGTCATGATGTAATATAACCCAGTGATTAAGAAGAGAAAAATAGATTGTATTCTCAATTTTTTAATGACAATGTTAAAAGAAAATTAAAAAGTCTACAGCAGTGGCTCTCAACCTCCTCAAAGTCGCAACCCTTTCATATAGTTCCTCATGTTGTGGTGACCCACCTCCATAAAATGACTTTCATTGTTACTTCATACCTGCCATTTTGATACTGTGATGAATCGGGGGACCCCTGTGAAAGGATTGTTCGACTCCCAAAGGGGTTGCGACCCATAGACTGAGAACCAATGGTGTGCAGAGTAATGTCAAATGTCATCCATCCAACTACACATTCATGTAATCGGTCGTGTTGAGTACATCTGTGTGCCCATGGATGTATACCGATTCTGTACATGCTTTGTTGTGACATCATTCCGTGGTTGGCATTTTTACAAAACAGAAGTCAGTGTTGGGTGGACCTGTTGGGGGAAGCTCCTCCCAGTGGCTGGAGGGAAGCTGGTGCTATGGAGTGGATCAGACCTCTGTGAGTCCTCGAGGGACAGGAAGAGTACCAGTGGACCAGTGCTGCACTGGCTCTTCCTGCCCCGGCCCCCTTCATGCCACACATAGCCGGTTCCCCTGCTCTTTTTCTCTGACCGAATGCACTGCCTCTACGCTTATCCTTTCTTGATATATTTCTAGGCACGAGAGGATGCACACCAGAAGGCCCTATCACGTGGAGGGCGTGGAGAAATTCTGCCTGGAGGATGATTTGGTCAATCTCGAGGTGCTGGATGAGGTACTGAGTATTTAGCATTTAACACTCGGCGATGGCATTGAATGCACTCTGAGGTAGCCATCCTCTCTGAAGGTCACAGAGAAAACAGACTTGTTTAAAGCTTTGGGGTGGGGTGCAGGGGACATTTGGTTGTTGTGACTATGAGCCTGTGGTTCTATGGTTGCATTTCCAACCTGTAAGATGATGATGAGAAAATGTGGGTTTTTCTAGTAAAGCCTTTTACATTATAGACCCACAGGACAGACCATAACAGCTGGAAGTGTTTTCTATATTCATAAACACTTGCAACTTAACCCTGGAAATCAAGACCATTGTTTGTTTGTCATAAAGAGGCACTTCATTTTGGGAAACAGTGGAGTTAAGACAGCTTGCATTTGAAATTTAAAAACTATGATAATCCCCATTTAAAATACTCATGTTTAATAAAGCTGTTAATTGCAATGGATCTGTTTCTGTGGATTCTAACTCTGGGGGCCCTTAACTTCAATGCAGAGTCACTAAAGTGTAATATGAAAGTGTTCGTTTTGTTCACCCATCCCCTATATTTTGAGTGCAATGCTTTGAGAAAGGACATTACTACGGGGTGTTGGTGTTATCAATAGGAATGGCCTATTAAAGCAAGTTCAAGGTAGAACATTCTGATTGGGTGAGGCAGTTTTTCACTGCAGGAAACACCGCCTTTGTTAGATAGCTCACTCTCTGTTTGCCAGCCCTCTGACCTCGCGTGGGGAGTGCTGATGGTGCAGTGGTGGTGACACATGGGGATGCTAACCACCAGGTTGGCGATTCAAGACCACTAGCTGATCCTCTGGAGAAAGATGAGGCTTCCTGCTTCCACACAACAGGTTACAGCCTCAGAGACCAACAGGGGCCGTTCTGCTCTGCCCGTGGGGTCTCTGTGAGTCAGAACAAACTCCACAGCCGTGCCTTTCACTCCAGGTAAAACTCCAAAGGAATCCATAGAATTCAGAATAGAACTATTCTCCAATGTTTTGAGTTTGGGGAATTAGGCTAGATCGCTCGACCCTTCTTCTAAGGCACCTTTGGCAGGACTCCACTTCAAAGACTTATCTAAGTATATTCCTAACATTTCTTCTTTCAAAGCAGGTATCGACATTGAGAATCTTTAAGGTCAGTTTCATGATTTAAATGGCTAACTTCCATCTTTTAGAGGAGAAGTATTTTTAAAAGAAGGAGTCATTATTTTTGGAATTTTATTTGGAAGTAATGTTTAATTCCAATGTCACTTATCTTCGTCTTAGGATACAATTATCCATCAGCTGCAGAAACGTTATATGGACTCGATGATTTATACCTATGTTGGGGATATCTTAATTGCCTTAAATCCTTTCCAGAATCTAAGTATATACTCTCCACAGGTAGGTCATTCATTCATTACAGGCATATTATGCCTTAAAAATAAATAAAAATCACAAAGGACAGTGAAAAAAGAGTTGAGTGAAATTAATGTTACTCTAATGGGTCTCTCCGCCAATATGCAAGTAATGATGTTATAGAAACAGAATTCTTTCTATTTGGGGTTGCATTTAAAAAATAAGCAATAATAACAATAGTAATTAGATTATAATAAATTAAATATAAGTACATATACATATTTAATATTAAGTGAGCTATGTTGCTTAATTTTTTCAATCCTTTTAGACAAGTATGGTTTGCTTTAGCAGTTTTATTGGCATATAACTCACATATACGATTCCATAGTTTGATCATCTTAAAAAGAGTTGTGCAATTATCGCCATAATCAATTCTAGAACATTTTATTCTTTCTTGTACTCATTGCTATTAGCTCCTCATTTCCTCCAAACCTCTTCTGTTATGCCCGTAAGAAACTATTAATCCAGTTACTACTTTTATAGATTTACTTGCCGTCTTTCATATATAGAAAAACATACCAAGCAAAAACTAAAATGAAACAACAGCAGCAATAATAACAAGATTAAACTGAGAAAAGCCTCAATTGAAAAGAAAGCGGGAAGTATTAAAAACTGGCACAAAATTAAAAATGAATTTTATAAAGGCAAGCCAAATGTTAAAGTTTAACCAACTACATCTACAATAATACTCTTTCCAGTCCACGCTCTTAGATGATTATTCTTATTTTCCAGCTCACTTGGGAGATAAGGAGAATCAGTGCAGAGAAATCAATTCAGGTGTACAAACTCAGAAAGCAGTCAGAACAAAATTGGGATTTGAACTCAGGCCTGCACACTCTAGGATCTGTGCTCTATAAACTTCCTGATGCAAAGATGTCCTTAATAAAAGTCTTGGTTTCAGGGGTATCAGATAGGAGAGAGCCTTAGGAAGTACAGGACTTAAAAACCTTATCCTTTACATTGACAGCTTTTTCCTTCAGTTTTCTAGGCTTTATCATGGAGTGAAACGAACCTCAAATCCCCCCCACATATTTGCATCAGCCGATGCCGCTTACCAGTGCATGGTTACTTTCAGCAAGGACCAGGTGAGAATGCACCTGCTGTGCCTCCATTCCTCCCCACAGTCACACTGTCTGGAGTTGAACTGCTAACCACGGGGTTGGCGGCTCAAATCTACCAGCTTCTTGGTGGAAGGAGGATGACCACAAAGATATATCGCCACAGAAACTCTCGATAGTCTCTATGAGACAGCCTGGCATTGCAGGTAGTGGGTATTTTTGGTTTTGCTTATCAGCCACACTGTAAGATGCTCCTCATCTTCTTCTTCAGCAAACCTTTTCTCCTGGGTGCCAGAGCTGACCCAGCGACGCATGAGAGGAAACCGCAGCTCAGGCAGACTGGAACGCTGGTCAAGCCACAGTAGAGGAACATGAAAGCCCTTTCAGGACGTGAAACATTTACATCATTGAACTGAGGGTATCCCTAATAGGAAGATGAGGAGAACATTGAGCAAACACAAACTCCATTCATATGTCAAGATTGTCACAGAAACAGAATGTAGAGTGGCACAAGTGGAATTCCTTCTGATTAAGGTCTCAGAGTTTTCATGGCCCCAACCAGTATGAGATATTGGACACAGGTTGACTGTGATGATGCACCATGCCATAAAGCTGCTGAGAAATGATCATGGATTGGGTCAAAATGAGCTGAGTTTAAACTAACCGAAAGGCTGTGGATCTAACCTTCCGCTCCTTCTCAGGAGCAAGATGCAGTGGCAGTCTGCCTCCATCACGTTTACAACCTTGGGAGCCTGGGGGTAGGCGGGTGGGGACGAGGGGGGCAGTTGTTCTGTGTTCGGAGTGGTAGCTTGGAGTCAGAATTCACTCCGCAGCCAGATTTTTATTCCCCTTCAACACACACACACAACTTTATTACTCTTTTTGAAATAGAAGTCATTAAATATGATATGCAAATGTTAGGTGCAAAATCTCATATGTGTAATTCCGGAGTCCTAGACCAGTGGTTCTCAACTTTCCCAATGTCCTGACTCTTTCATATATGTCCTTATGTGGTGGTGGCCCCCAACCATAAAATTATTTCTGTTGCTACTTCATAACGGTCATTTTGCTACTATTATGAATTGTCATGTAAATATCTGATATGCAGGATATATTTTCATTGTTACAAATTGAACATAACAAAACCATAGTGATTAATCACCAAAAATTGTCATTATATATTGTGAAATATTTATTTCTAATGACAAAGAAATAAAAAATTTGTCTTGAAGCATGGTGTAGCATGGGTAACAGTCTTCATGCTGGGTACTCTTTTGTGGTCATATCTGCGTGTGGGCGGACCTGGAGATAGATAGAGGATCACTGTCTTGGTTCCTAAGACCATCAGAAATTGGTGTTTTCTAATGGTCTTAGCTGACCCCTGTGCAAAGGTCGTTCAACCCCCAAAGGAGTCACGACTCATAGGTTGAGAACCACTGGCTTAGACAGTCCCAGCTCTAGGCCTGGCTAAGAAGTACATGAAAATAGAGTACCTGGGTTCCCCAGCATGCTTCTGCCTCTCTAGACTTGTGAACTGTCTCTAAATTTCCTGAAGCTCCCTGGTGGAGTAGCAGGTTACCTGCTGGGCTGGGCTGCTCACTGCAAGATGGGCAGTTTGAAACTCCCAGCCCCCTGCCCCCAGGGAGGAAGAAGAGGCTTTCTATTCCCATTAAGATTTACAGTCTCAGAAAACCCCCCAGTCAGTTCTACTCTGCTGTATAGAGTGGTGCTCTGAGTTAGCACTGACTCAACGGCAGTGAATTTTTGATTTTTATAGATTTCATAGAAAAGAAATGAATGGAAAGTGATTTCTACTTTTCTCAGGTTAGTAACCAGTTCTGTGAATCTTCTGTGTATGTCAAGAACTTTTAGAAATCAATAATAAAGAGACCAAAGGTATCAGAAAAGGACAAAATGCATATATAACTATATAAGTCATACACATGCACAAAATACTAATGACCTGCAGAGAATGAAAAAGTGCCCAACCTCAATCAGAATACCATAACCAAACTCCCTGCCATTCAATCAATGCTGACTCCTCACCGCCCTCTGTAGCTATTTACATGAGTGAAAATGCCCGGTCTTTCTCCAGTGGAGCTGTTAGTGGTTTTGAACTGCCGACATGGGGCTTGCAACCCCACAAGGAACCAGTACATCACCAGGGCTCCTCTCACTTAGAAAGAGAGAAAGACAAATTACAAGTACACTGAAATATCATCCATCATCTTTACCTGTTCATTTGGGTCCCAGGTTTACAGAGCAAGTTGGTCTTCCACTCAGCAATTCATACACATTTTGTTTTGTGTCATTGATTGCAATTCCTGTGATGTCACAGCACTCTATTTACCTTCTCCCTGTATTCACTATTTCCCTCTGTTCATCTTTCCTATCTTTTCTGCAATTGATTGCTCTCCTTGCTCAATTTGTGCCCTTTTAATCATAAATTGCTAGTACATACCTCCCTGGTTTTATTAGCCACCCTTCAGGCCATCATCATTTAGCTGGAAGCTGAGTCACAGAAATGAGTTTAGTTCCAACGTTGGAGGGTGTCTAAGTGCTATAGTCTTAGGGGTTCCACCACTCTCTATTAGACCAGTAAACCTGGTCTTTTTATCATCTGGGGTTTTGTTCCATATTCTTCTTCTCCTCTGTACAGGACCTCCTATGCGATCCCTTCCAGAATAGACAGCAGTGGTAGCCGGGCACTATCTAGTACTTCTGGTTTCAGATTCTGAGTGTCATATGGTCCATGAGTTCTTCAAATGAATTGTTTCCATGCATCTTTTGTTTCTTCAGTCTTCCTTGCTCTATATGGAGAAATCCAACAGTTGCACCTTAACTTGCCACTTACAAGCTTCTGAGACCATTCACTGCTCACCAGGGTAGAATGTAGAACACTGTTGTTCTTTAAGGATTGCTATGTCAATTGACCTCAATATCCTTCCAGACTATGGTCCTGAGTCACTAGGCCCAGTAACTAATTTCCGTGAGGTGCTTGATTATGACTTGGAAGTTGATTTTTAACCTATCAAACTCACAAAAACGACAACAAAACCTGTTGATGGTTTCTTAGGAAACAAGAGTTCTTAGGAAAGTATTTGGGCAGAGTCTATCAAATTAACAAGTATATGTATCCTTTGCTTCAACAACCCCACTTCTAGGAATTCATTCTACAGATGAGTCAGCATAGAAATTTAATAACCTATTGATGGGGCTATCCATTACAGATTACTTGTAATAGCAAAGAAATCAGAACACCTATAAATAGGAAATACTTTGGTAGATTATGATAGATCTTTATACCTGAACAAAAGACTCAAAAAGCAAATAGCTGTATAAAAGATTGAAGAAACACTCTATGTACCAAGATGGAAAGATGGCATAGTTATCTTGCTCAGTGAAAAAATGAAAGTCTGCAGTAGTGAGTATTAAATGAAACCCTAGTTGATTTTTCTCACTCATGGTGACTGTATTGGACAGAGAACTGACCCCCTTTGGCTCTCTGAGACTTTAAATCTCTAGAGAGTAGAGCGCCTCATTTTTCTCCTGTGGATCCATTGGTGGGTTTGAACAGCTGACTTTGTTGTCAGCAGTTCAATTCACAGCCTGTTACACCACCAGGGCCCACTGTGCGTTAGCATCCATTTGATGGCAGTGAGATTTAGATGGATAGTTGGACCCACTGAAAGCTGTTTGCTGTGCTTTTAACCCTTCTCATTTCATTCTGTTTTTCTGTGTCAGTGCATTGTCATCAGTGGTGAGAGTGGTTCTGGGAAGACAGAAAGTGCTCACCTGATTGTCCAGCACTTGACATTCTTGGGAAAGGTATGGACTACCTGTTTTTGTACATTCTCCCTAGAAGTTGCTGCAGAATAGCTGAGTGTTTTAGAAATGACCCCCAAAGTATTTTTATTACAGGTTACATAAAACACCCCATCTTGTTTATGCCCATTCCTGATAGCTGTGGCTCTTAAGATGTCAGCATGCCACCCGTCCTTCATGGAGCGAGGAAAATAAGGCCAGCATGAACGTACTAGTGGCTCAGCAATGAGTTTTTCCATGTTTCCAAAGTACTAAAGACATGTAGTCATTAAGTCGCAAATGTATGAAATATTGGGGACAAGACCAAGGAGAGCCACTAGGCTATTAGAAGGTTGGAAAGTAGAAATGTTGGAGCACAAAGTGAGGGGAAATATTCTGTTTGGTAAAATGACATTGAGAAAATGACTTGGATAATGGTCTCGTGTCTCCTATTATGTACACATATATGCTCAGAATTAGTCTGTGATGTGATGATCATCTCTGCTAGCTAAGTACTTGACTGTCAGTGATAGAGAGGGCTGTTCAAAGCCACCAGCCCCTCCTTGGGAGAGTGCACAAGGCTATCTGCTTCCTTAAAGAGAACTGCCTCAGAAACACAATGTAAGGTTTCCATGATGTAAAATCAGCACCATGGCGCTGGGTTTTACCGTAAAGGAATGTGAGGGTTTTTTTTTTTTTTAAACTGTTGAGTTTTCTTGAATACTGGAATGAGTGACAGAGAAAAGAGCTCTCTGTGAACTCTCTAGGCCTTTCATCTGTCACAGATTTTAAGTATGACTGGATTTTTAAAAACGGAAACCCAGGCAAATGACCTGATCTGATTAACATGCACCTGGGGAATTGCTCAAATGAGAAACCGATTCAGGTGGCTGGTACTAATTACCCTAAACGAAACTCGTCCCAAAAGGAACATGTGAACTTGGGCGGGCAGGGAAGGGTGTCTGGTGAGTTTGCTAGAGCGTCAGCAAGTCCCTCTTGACTGTTCTCTGTTCAACACAGGCTAACAATCAAACCCTGAGAGAGAAAATTCTGCAAGTAAATTCCCTAGTGGAAGCCTTTGGGAATGCATGTACTGCCATCAATGACAACTCCAGCCGCTTTGGAAAGTATCTGGAAATGATGTTTACACCCACTGGAGCTGTGATGGGGGCAAGAATCTCAGAATACCTTCTTGAAAAATCCAGAGTTATCAAACAAGCGGTGTAGGTGCACTAGTTTGTCACTCTGATTTTCTCTGCAGTATAAAACTAGGAGGGAGACCGTGGGAAATTTAATAGCACTAACTCACCCTTCGTCTCGGCCATGCTCTCCTGATCCTCAGCCTTCCAAGGACCAGGAATTACCTAAGTGAAACATCCATCAGGGATAGTTTCTGACCTGAGAGGTGTGTAAGGGCTCAGTTCTAAGGAGTGGCACAAGGGTGCTTTGGGACTGGTATATTTATTCTCCCAAGTTAGTTATATCAAGTAGAATTGTGCAGCATTGCAGATACTTTAAAGTATCATTGAATTCCAGCTCACTGCCACTGAGTTGATATCATTAAGTCACTTAAAATTAATTTTGCATGTTAAAAAACAGAACTGAGGATATGCCATACATTAATTTTCCCCCCTTAGATTGAGAGATGGGAGAATTACTCTGTTTTAAGAAGAGTAAGATAATCGTGTTTAGAGCAAGACTTTGGGTTTAAAGAAATGTGTGTCTGGTGAACCACTCCCTTCCTCCCTGGGGCTGCAGGAAAAGAGAGGGCTTGGGTGATCTCCCTAAGCCAGACTTCACCATCTCTGGAGCTCCACTGGCTATCCAGGAGCTCTGGGACGCAGGGTCATTGGGGCACAGACTGGGCTAGAGAGCTCCAGAACCTGCGTCACCTGAGTCATCACCAGCCAGCACTTCCCTCTGCAAAGCACCTGGTGTTTAAAATGAATGCTCTCCATAATTAGCATGAGGACAGTCGCCGTACTGCTCCTGCCACTCTTCCCATCACATAGCCGGGGTGTCACACATGGAGTTGTCTGCAGATGCAGATTGCCTACAGAGAAGGATTTCACACAGGAAGGAAATGGTGGAGCTTACTTGAAGCACAGACTCCTAGAATGTATTCTGAATAATGCCCTTCCTTGTTTCTGTTTTCTTCCCCCCCTCAGGGGAGAGAAAAACTTTCACATATTTTACTACATCTATGCCGGTCTTTATCACCAAAAGAAACTTTCTGATTTTGGACTTGCCGAGGAAAAGCCCAGGTAAGTGTCCGCATTTCAGTTGTTCGTTATTAATGAATTTCGGCACCAGCCGCAGCTGATACAGTAGAGATACAGGGAGATAAATGCTTTTCCTAAATGGAAGCCTTCTCCCCGCCTGCCAGTGAATTCAGGTTGACTCAGAGCGACCTCTCCGAGGGCAGAACTGGCCCTCTGAGTTCCTGAGACTGAAACTGCTCACCGAAACCAAAAGCTCCATCCCTCACCTGAAATGAAAGCCCTTCACCTGAAAGAAATGCCCAGGAAGAGGCGGCAGGAGCTCCATTCCACCGTTTAGATTTTTCTATGGAAAGTTCAAGATTCCTAGCTGCAGCCTTTGGGCTCAGACTTGCAAATAGTTCAGGGCTTGGCTACTCACCAAAAGGTGAGGTTCGAGTCCACCCGAAGTACTTTGGAGGGACGGTTGGAAAGCCAGTTCTGTTCCCACACACTCACACACACACACACACACACACACACACGCGCGCGCGCGCGCATACGCGGGTTCCCTGGGAAGGCCATGGACTTGATGACAAGTAGTGTGCTTTTGGGTTTCATGCGACTAGTGAGCACATTGGCCCAGTAAAGAGTAGCTCAGACACTTGTGGGGTCACTTTCCAAGCCAGTGTTGACTGCCTGGCCATTCTCAAATTCATTTAGGTATATAGCCGACGAAACAGGAACGGTGATACATGACATCACTTCTAAGGAGTCTAATCGAAGACAATTTGAGGCCATTCAGCATTGCTTCCGGATTATCGGGTTCACTGACAAGGTAAGGAGCGATCGAGAGAAAAAAAAAAGGGGTTCATGTTATTGGATGCCCATGAGTGGAGTCATGGATATTCTAGTTCGAAGGGGTGGGACACTTGCTTGTTGCATGCCTTGCTTGTCATATTCTAAGTCCCGTGCTAGGGGAGACAAGAGCCCTTCCCCCTATTCAAATATGATTGCTGGGGACACATGTATTAGCTGTTAGGCATGACACAGATAAGTCACCCGGAGAAGGGAGACTATTCAGCACAAGACTATCATGGTGTCAGAGGATCCACAGTGATTCAGCCACTCAAAGATGACCCAGAGACCAACGGAGGCCAGCAAGAAGTCATGACTGGTAACAGATCAACCCACCACCATTGTAGTCTTCACTGTAGAAGTGGGGACAGGTCAATGACTAGGGAAGATGCAGATGGAAGACGTTACAATCTGACTCTGGAGCGGTGTATTGTCTGCATTACCTCCTGATAAAATGGTTTGGGGAAAAAAAAGAAAAGAAAACCTTAGAAGATTGGTTCAGGGGCCTCCAACCAATGTCGACGTGGTGTGACTCATGCCTTCTCAGACTCTAGAACCCCAATTCCATTAACGGCACACCCAGGCAAGGCCATAAGGTCTAGACTTCCCTTCGGTAGCCTGGTAGAGTGGGAGTAATCCATTTTCAAGCACACACCGACAGAGGGCAAAACTCTTCACGCTGCCAGTCCAAGGAAACCAAACTCACTGCCAATCGAGTTGATGCAAACTCAATGCCTGGGGTAGAACTGTCCCTATGGGTTTATAAAAACTGTAACTCTTTACTGAAGTAGGAAGCCTATCTTTTTCCCGAGGAGCAGTTGGTGGTTTTGAACTGCTGGTCTTGCAATTAGCATCCCAACGTATAATCCCTAGACCACTAAGGGCTCCTGCAATGGTCAGAAAAAACCCAGTGGAGTCTGAATCTATGTCGAGTCTCAAAGATGGATGTACAGTTCTCACTGTAAACCGTCGGCTTCCATCAGGCTAGTGCTCAGAACCTCAGCTCTAATAGGCTCTCCTGTAGTATTGTCCCAGGACCGGAGATAACCATCTCCACCTGAGAGTGTTGGAAATGCAGACTCAGGGGCCCATCCAAGAAGGACAGAATCAGAATCTGCGTTATCATGAGATGCCCAAGTGGCCTTTCAACAAGAGAAACACTGTTGTAAGAACCATGTCTGCATGGTCCCCATCATCACCAGTTCCCTGCGGCAGTAATAATAGACACCAAAACAATAGTGCTCTTTGCTGAGTTGGGGTGGCGCCAACCATTTACGTGAACTGTGTCATGGTTGTACAGGGGTATGTAGGTGACGCCCATGCCGTAGAAGTATATTTATGCAAGCAGCACATTGTGCACCAGGACAAGTTCATTTAAGCCCTTCCAACTTTCCCATAGCCCCTTCCATCTCCATGCCACACAGGCATGCACTGTGACCTGTGGCTCTACGTGTTGTACTACTCTTATCACACAAGATAGAGGCTGGCTCCGTTAAATATATATGATAGGTGACAGGAAATATTTATAGCCCTCAGCTCAAATATTATTCTGTGATGATACATTTATGTCATCGTTTCTGGGCTCCATGCCATCAATTTTGCAAAATATATGGATTCTTCTGCTTTTTCAACAAAGGAGGTGAATGATTAGAAGGGAGGTGAGAGTGTTAAATCTCAAGGGATTAGGGTATAAGACATCCCAGGTACCTGGGGACAGCCATTCTTGATAAAGGATTGCTTCTGTAACCCAGTGAGCTTGGCTAACCCTTACTTCCCAGCATGGTTGGATTCAGTCATAATAATACCTTTCCTTTTTTCCAGCCAGCTGTTAATTTTTTTGTCAGCCTCCCACAGACTTTAAACTGATAGACAGTGGAAGATCCCAAAGGACTGATAAAAATAGAATTATATTCCCTTTGTTTCTTATAGGAGAGCAATTAAACGGGCTCTGGTATCATTAGAGGACCTTTATAGTTATTAATTATAGAGCTGGTTTCTACCGAAGACATATCACCACAAGAGTCCAGCTATGGTGGAGTTGGCAGGAGAGCCATTCTAAGACACCTAGAGCTTGCTAAAATGTTTGGACGCTTTTAAGTTAAAAATGGTACATAAACAACAGAGAAGTCAATCCATAGCATAAATACTATTTTGCTTCCAATGAGTACAAAGATGTGCTCTAGGATACGGAAAAGAGCTACCCTAGCTCTAAAAGAAGGTATGTGCTAAATTTTTTGCAGCCAGCATATGAGTTCTATGTTTTTCCAGGAAGTGTTTTTATAAACCTACTATGTGGCTTTAAAAGACATCAACATGTAAGGAATCATTGGCACCGTGGTCATTAGGAAACTCCTCCTAGAGAAGAGAGAGGTGGAAGGCGTGCGCTGTTTGTTTAAAAATACGGCAACAGTTCCTTTCTAGGCACAGATGCAGTATTGCAAGTGACGAAGCAGATGGTGTGTGTTTTAGGATTACAGAACTGAAAACAGAAGAAACTAACTATATGAGGCGGCTTCAAAAAGTTAATGGAAAAGTTCCATAATCTTTAATTCCGTGTTTTTCAGGCAGTTTTTAGTGCTCGTTCTATTCGTTTCAGAAAACTCACTTTACTTTGTGTGTATTTGGTGTTGTTGTATTACTTTATTTATTTTTCAAAGCGGTTTGGTTGGGAGCTAACACAGAGATCATATCATTCCATGGTTCAATCACATCAAGCAGCATCGTGCATTTGCTTCCGCAATCATTCTCCAAACATCCTTTTTCCTTCTTGAACTCCTTGACATCAGCTCCCTTTTAGCTCCCCACCCCCTGCCTCTCCATGAATTTTTTGAAGCCCCATTGTATTTCCTTGAAGTAAGCCATCCCTCACCTCTGTGGGGGAAAGGATAGTAGAAGTGAATGAATGAATGCAGGGATGAATATACATATATAAAGAAATGTAGAGTTGTATGAATCCCCAATAAAAGGATTTTTTTAAAGAAAGAAATGTAAAAGATCATTAATGGTCTTGATTTGTATGTAATGTGGAGTGTTATATGAATAATATAACTCCCCCATGTTCCCTATTAATTCACATTGCAAATAAGCCAATTTATGTCAGCCGGCAGCACTGATTTCCTACTGCCAACAGAGGGGCAGCTCTGTCCTGTTCTGCAGGGTCACCATAAATCAGGACCAACTCGAGGACAGTGACTTGGGTTTGGTTGTGAGCAGCCTGGGAAATGGAAGATAGACTCTGGAATGAGTTTGCTGACCCTAAATTCTATGGTTTTATACCTATAAACAACCTTCCTCCTGAATTAATGCAGCAGTTATTTTTAGGCTTAGAGGCTCAGAGTGAGTTGCCTGAACTTCTTTCTACTGTCTTTTTTTTTTATCAAATATGCAGCATCAGAAGAGTTAATGCATGGTGAAAATGGCAGTATATAGGACCATTTGAAAACACTTCATTCTTTCCTAAGTGTTTCTTGCTCAAACATCTTGAATGGGTCAATTCCATCAAAATGATGATCCTTGTCCTTTGTGTAATGTCATCAGTTCCCTCCAGGGATCCCTTCAGATTATCCCAAACCCTTACAGAACATCACAAGGAGGAAGTTTGTACTTATGGCATGAATATTAATTATGGAATATAAGTCAAAAATATCTGGAAGAACCCTTGACTTAGGTTTATTGTAAAGAGTCTAAGGGCTTCTTGGGGAAGAGGGGTGGGAATTATACCTAAAACCCTGATATGAAGAACAGTGTTTTCAGAGCCTAATTTTCTTTTAAGGGGCCTCATACAATTCTTATCACAATCCATCCATCCATTGTGTCAAGCACATTTGTATACTTGTTGCCATCATCATTTTCAAAACAGTTGCTTTCTATTCAAGCCCTTGGTATCTACTGCTCATTTCCCCTCCTTCTCCAACACCTCTCCCTCATGACCCTTGATAATTTAGAAATTATTAATATTCTGTCACATCCTGCACTCTCTGATATTTCCCCTCACCCCCTCCTCTGCTCTTTGTTCCCCAGGGAGGGGGCTATATCTAGATCCTTGTAATCAGTTCCCTCTTTCTACCCCACCTTCCCTCCACTCTCCTGGTGTCTCTACTCACCACTGGTCCTGAGGGGTTCATCTGTCCTGGATTCCCTGTGTCTCCAGTTCCTATCTGTACCTGTGTACATGTTCTGGTCTAGCTGGGTTTGTAAGGTAGAGTTGGAATCATGATAGTGGGGGTGGGGGGAGGGTGCAGAGGAAGCATATAAGAACTAGAGGAAAGCTGAATGTTTCTTCGGTGCTACATTGTACCCTGACTGACTCACTCCCTCCCCGAGACCCTTTTTGCAAGGGGATGTCCAGTTACCCACAGATAGGCTTTGGGTCCCCACTCTGCACTTCCGCCTCTTTCACTTGATAGGATTTTTTTGTTCTTTGATGCCTGATACCCGATCCCTTCCACACCTTGTGATCATACAGGCTGGTATGCTTGTTCCATGTGGACTTTGTTGCTCCTGAACTAGATGGCCACTTGTTTATCTTTAAGCCTTTAAGACCCTTTTAGGTTGCATTTCATGACAGTCTATGTTGCAAAAATAATCTTTTGATTTTGATCAGCTTTCTTCACCACATTTGCTTATGGACTCACTTTGTTTTCAGTGATCGTGTTGGGAAAGTGAGCACCGTGGAATGCTAGTTTAATAGAACAAAGTGTTCTTGCATTGAGGAAATACTTGAGTGGAGGCCTTCATCTGCTACCTTAATACTAAACCTATAAATATGTGCATATAGATGCATATATTATGTGCATGTAGATCTCTTTCTCCATCATATATTTATATATGTGTACATGCCTATATTTAGAGCTCTATAGATGCCATTTGCCTCTTAGTTCTTTCTGCTATTTCCTTTTACTTTCCTCTTATTCCACTATCATGCTTAGCCTTCATTTGGATTTTAATAATTCCTCTCGGTTACATTGCCCTGGATCAAGTCCCGCCAGGCCTCCTACACCTTCCTTACCACCGGTTTTGGATCATTTGTTGTTTCCTTGTACCTGACTTTGTTTTCCTCTTTCTTTGTGTGTGTGTTTTCCTTACTTTGTTAACACCACTTCCTTCCCTCTATCTCCCCCTCTCTCCTGTCCCTCTGAAACCATGGGTCCTGTTGTTTTCTACCCCAACTATATTATCTAGATAGACCTCCCGAGACAATAATATGCGCAAAAACAAGACAGAGCAAAACAAAGCAACAAATGAGAAAAACAACAAACAAATGACACACAAAAAGAAAAGCCTGTAAATAGTTCAAGGTCTGTCTGCTGACCCCCTAGGAGCACTTTCTGGACAAGTCTGATGGGGTGCCATGTCCTAGCCCCCAAATCTACTTTTGGTATACTCTCTGGACTTCCTTGTTTTGCCCCCCTTGATGTTCTGTTGCACACCCTTCGTGTTTTCCCTCAGTGTGGTGGGCTCAGTGTTGTCCCCTGTAGGGCTATGGGTCAGGGAGGGACATCGTGCCTCATAGTGGGGCTGGCCCCTCAGATGTCTCTACTGGTTCCCTGCTTCATGCCAGCATGGTTGCATTCACATTTTAGAGCACCAGGTTGTAGTCTGGTCCCTCTTTTCTACGGAGACATAAGCAATACCCTCTCCTTGGGTGGGTTCGTGCAGGGCCCGATTATTTTATGTCACACTATCTCCTTCAATATTGTGCCTGTCATGTTGGTATGGGAATTATGGCATGATCAGTAGATTTGGTTTTGCATGTTTATATTTAATAGTACCTCAACCCTTGGCGGCCGACAGAGCCAATGCCACGGTCAACCTGGGATGCTCTTTGCAGGTGCCTAGATAAAGAGGTTAGGGAGAAGCCTTTGAGGTCAGGGCAAACTCTTTCCCCTTCCATTTAGATAGTTTTTGAACTGAGAGAGCGCTGCCCAAGAGGAAACTGGAAGATTATCTGTTAAAATGTGAACTGTGGATCTTGAAGATCTCTCGTATTTTAATGTCAGGCAATATAACGTGCCATTGGTTTTAAGATGCCGAATATGAATTCTGGCCACAGGAACAGAGCTTATAAGAAAGAAGGCACTTCCATTGAACCTAATTCAGTGCTTAGAGCAGAAACGATGAAAAAATCACAAAAGACATTTAAAAAATAAGCATGTGGAAGAAAGTCTGGGAGAGGAAGTATCCCCGAAGGGAGATATCAGAAATGAGCAAGGGTGGTTTCCTTCCATCAGGACAGGGCTAAGAGAACAAAACCAGACCCTTTCTCCTGATTAGCTTCAGTGTTTACATAGAGAACACCTGCCTCAGGGAAAGAAGTGCCTCCTGGCAGACAGAGAAGCCAAAGCCCGGTATTTTGTGTGAGATTTGAGTGAGACTTGATCCTCCTGCCCCACGTTCGCTACTCGGCGGGGAGTGTTTGCATCCTAACCATCGCCACCAAGATGGACTGGGGAAGCTCATCTGGAGCAGGAGCCCATCTTCTTGGCCCTGTTGCTTATGTAAATGAAGTTCTTTTCTTCGTATCCTAAAGAACATTGATAACTGGTAGAAAACAGAGAGCTAGAAGGAGAGCGAAGTTCTGTAGGAAAACCAGGACTCCTAGAAGCACCCTAACTGGAGAGGAGGCAAGAGAAAACAAGCACGGTAAGGAAGGTGGAACAAGCTTTTCTAGGATGTCTATGAGGAGAGAAGAAGAGACAGTTGATCAAGACATATTGAGGATGGAATTGTTGAGATGGACGTAATTATAATTACACTCTGGTACGACTGTGTGCAGATGGAGTTTGACTTGAACACAGGGGAAGACATAGGTTCCTAGGGAAGATGGATGAGCTGAAAGACCCAAGGACGGGGTTAAAGGAGTTGATGGAAGAGCCTAGAAACATAGAGTAGGCGCGCCCTCCTTAAGGAGCTGAGCAGTCAGGTGCCTGCCTCCTACTTCTCCCAGAACCAAAGGTGGGGCGGGGGGCGGGGCTCCTGCCATTCACTTTGGCGATTCCTGAATCTTCAGACCTCAAGTCTGTCAGTCAAAGCCATAAGATAGCTTTTACTTTAAACAGCTGTCTGAGCATAGTGCTGATGCGAATGTTACCAGAGAAGCAAAAGGGTCAGATACTGGTCTCGAGGGTGTTGTATTTGATTCATTATTTCCCTCGAGAGTGATGATTTTAGTGGAAAATGAATGACAGCCTTATTTCTGGAGGCTGTATGCTTTTGCTGTCATACATGAAGGGTGTGTGTGTGTGTGTGTGTGTGTGTGTGTGTGTGTAGAGGAGTATTTTTCCCCTGCGTGTATTGAAAGTTTTGGATAATCTTTTAAGATCACCAGATGTAGACATAATAGCTGTAGAGGAATTAACTCAAGATTGTGGCTTTGTGGCATAGACCATGCCAGCCATGCCTATCTTCTACAGCAGAGAAGCCATGAAACCAAGAGAAGCAGATAAAGATAACACTCTGGGAACCCAGAACAACAGAGCAATCAAGGATCTCATTGAACACCTAAGGGAAGGAGAAATTGAAATCAAACATTAAATAAGGCCGCTTAAAAACTGATTTATACACAATATGACTCAGTGTGCCATGGTCACTTTGAGACAAAGTGTAGAAAAACCCAGAGTGCAGCAAGGTGAGTGCAACTCAGAGTGCAGCTCAGGTCGAACCTGAGCTGGAGATAAGGAGGGAACGTGCAGGAAGGTAGGCATGAACCCCAGTGAGTCAGGTATATACACAGAGCTAGGAGGGAGTCAGAAAATCACGACAGAACTAATCCATGGCAGTGGTCTCAGCTCCCTGGAGTGGGTCAGGCTTGACTTTGGTTGGGGTCCATCCTGATCACCGGCTACACTCTGCTGGCAGTGTCCTGGTGCTCACAACAGAGGCTAAGGAAGCATCTCCCCCATCAACTCCCTCTTTTCTCCCAAGGACTGCAGTTTCACCTTAGATACAAAGAAATAAGTTGACTGAACAAAGATCAAAGGAAGATGCTTTGTAGTATTTCAATGTTGTTGTTATTTATTAATTTGGACCTCCTAAAAATTAAGTATTTACACTTATCAAACAACTTTACTCATAGAGTAAAAAGAGAACCTTTGCTAAATCTTTGCTAACACTATATTTGATAAGGGTCTTATTCTATAAGACACAGAAAATGTCAACAACTTCACAACAAAAAGACACACAATCCAATTTAAAATAGTCAAAGATTCTTAAGTTTCCTACAGATGCAAGAAAAAATGCCCTCATGCTTTCTCTCTGTTTGCTTGTGGCAGCCATGATTGAAGAGGGGAATACAGTAATGACTGTAAGAGAAACAAGAGAAGATTCCATGGAAGGACTCATTGTGATGTCAAAAAAAAAAAAACAGTCAAAGAATATGACATTTCACTAACGAGGGAGTTATCATGGCCAGTAAATTCATTAAGAGCTGCTCATGAGCATCTGATATTAATTCCAACCAACCAATCAACAAATAAACAAACAAACTCACTGCCTTGAAGGCAATTTCAACTCATAGAAGCCCCTTCAGGCATAGTAGAACTGCCTCTGTGGACTTCTGAGATAAACCTTTAAAGGAATATAAAGCCTCACTTTTCTCCTGTGGAGTGGTGAGTGGATTTGAACTGCTGATCTTGTGGTGAGCAGCCTAAGGTGTAACCCACTAAACATTCAAAAGGTACAAATGAGAATCACAAAGAGATATTGTCTCACCCCTCTAAAAATCTGGCAATAATTAAAAACAGGAGAAAAACAACAAATATTAGTGAGGTTGTGAGGAAACTGGGATGCTAACACATTGTTTTTGGAATTGTTCAATGGAACAAGCACTGTAGAAAACAGTGTGGTGTTTTCATTTTTTGTGTGTTTTCTTTAAAAAAACAATTTTTTTTAGAAAAACTAAAAATAGAATTTTCTATGATCTAGCACTCCCATTCTTATCTATCAATCTTAGGTTAATAACCCAAGATAATAAGTGCAACCACATGAATAGACATATGCACACCTGCATTTATTACAGAATTACTTACAATGGCACAATAAGAGGAAACAGACGCAGGGCCTATCAACAGATGAATGAATGAACCATTTTTGATGCATACATACAATGGGATTGTGCACAAATATAAAGGATAATGAGCCTGTGAAGCATCTTATAATATGGATGGATTTGGAGGAATAAAATAAGTCAATCACAAAAAGACATATCCTGTGGCCCCATGATTATAAAAAGTCAAGAATAGTTATATACACAAAATGCAAAGCTCTTTTATGGCTACCAAGCATGGGAGAGAGGAGGAAGAATAATTTTCTAGATAGTAGGCACTTGGTGCCTTTTGGTGATAGGAAAGGCAGTCACAAATATGATGAAGCCAGTGCAACTTGACCAAGATAATGACACTAAAAAGTACACAGGAAAAGGGGAGATTTTGGTAAAGACAATGACAATCTAAACAGTCATATATATATATATATATATATATATATGGTTATGCAGTGGTTCTGGATGCATACTTGTGTATATAAGGGCATAGATGAGTAAAAGGCACACACATATATAAGCGGGACTAGCATATGAAGGAGTACCCCCCAAATTGAATTTTTTCCCAAAGCTATGTGTTTACACATTTTTATAAAACAACCTCATCGCCTTCAAAGTGCTCTCCATTCCTCTTAATACATTTGTCAAATTTGCAATTCCATTCTTCAAAATGTTTTTCAAACTCGTCTGTTTGAACGGTCGACAGCACCTCCCTCATTTTTTTTTCTTCACCTCTTCTACGTCATCAAATCTCTGACCTTTCATGTTCCTTTTCATGCATGGACGCAAAAAGAAGTCCCATGGCGTGAAGGCAGGTGAGTTAGGGGCATGGGGCAAGATAGGCATGCTGTTTTTTACCCCAAACTGGAGCACTGAGATGGCTGCCATGAGCAAGTGCATTGGTGTGGTGGCACAACTTTTGCAGTGACCCTTCTCAGTCTCAAATCTTCCGTTAAAATTCTCTGAACAGAGCTCAAATACAGTCCAGACAATTTCCCTATCTCTTCAACGATTCCTTATCGGGTTTCAAGCACAAAGCATAGATTTTGTCAACATTTTTTGGTCCACTCAGAAATAGTTTAGGATGCCCAGAATGAGATTTGTCATCAATCGCCATTTCTTCTTTTTCAAAGCAAGAAAACCTCTTGTATACTTTAGTTTTCTCCACAGCGTTGTTCTTGTAAACTGTATTCCACACCACAACAGTTTCTGCAGCGTTTTTCCCAAGCAGGAAACAAAATTTCACAGGCTCACACTGTTCTTTTAAATTGGCAATCACAAAAAATGAGGTTTGTGTGAAACTGCTTTTATGAAAAAATTCACTGTGACCAGAAAGTCCCTTCCCAGGTGACACCACTGAGTGCACTAATTGAGAGCGAGTTGCTCAATGCTCACCTAGTGGGAAAATTACGTATTGTGCAACTTCTTCCCAGAAGTGTTTTTTTTTTTACCATTTTTTTTTTTTTGGAGAGGAGTACCCCTGTTGAGGGATGCATAGATATCTAAAAATAAAACAAATCACATAGAAGGCAAGCTTATGGAGGCTTCCAAGACACATCCAAATAACACATGGGATTGGTTTACTGGATTAGAAGACTTGGGGACAAAGTATCAGGAGACAACTTAGCATAGCATAGCATAGCTTGACGTAGCACAGTTCACAAAGACAATGTTCAACAGTCTAATTTGATGTGTAGCGTCTGGGATATCCAAAGCTGGGAGCAGCGATCTAAGAGACAACTCTTGGTCTCACCTTATACAGAGCAAAAGGGAATAAAGGAAACCAAAGGCTCAAGGAAGAAGCTACTCCATGGGTCTAACAGCCACCATGAGCCACAGACTCTAAAAGCAGAAGAAGGGAGTGGTGCCTGACCAGTACTGCCAGCTGTCCTGACTCACACTGCCCACTCTTCTGACCAAGAACCAGTAGGAGGTTTTAAATGGCATGGAAGGAAAATGTAAAATGA
>PVJH01032628.1:0-22365 GCA_004026705.1 Nesogale talazaci | reverse complement strand
TGCCCTACACACGGTGTCAAGCCCAGGCTGGCTCAGAGGGGGCATAAGCAACTGACACCCCCTGCCCCACGAGACTACAAGCCCCTGTACAGACGGCCCCTGCTCCCACCCACACTGACAACCTGTGCCTCAGAGCTTGCCAGGCCTTCTGGGTTCTCTCCACCTTGTACCTTCTAGAAAGCTCCTGGACTGGGGGCCCGGGGAACGCACACCTGGCCCAGCCCCCAGCCAAGTCTCACACCAAATCTAGCTCAGTGCCGCTTAAGGGAGCCCCACCCTGAAAGCGGCCAGAAGACTACCCACCCCCAAGATAAGGAAAGAAGCTGTGTCACTGGGCTGGTGTATAGGGAAGACATCTATGCCTTCTCCCCGACAGTAGGCACTACCTGCTTCCTCCTTCCTCAGCTCACCACCCCCCCACCTCCACAAAGTGTTTACTGAGGACCAAGGGGCCCTGGTGGCACCCAGTGTGGCAGCCCAGAGAAGCAGGGGGGGAGGGGGGGGAGGCCCGGGGCGCTCAGCACTGCAGCACTGAGGTAGAGCTGTGAGCCTGGGAGGCGCAGCAGGACAGGGGAACCCCTTGTGACTGTCGTCAGGAAGGTGTGTAACGTGTGGGGAGCGGGAGGGCCCAGCCAGGACGGGCACCACAGTGAGGCTGTGCCCATGTGTGCCTGGGGGCCTGGTGGCAAGTTTCCAGTAGGCCTTAGTGAGCCCCAGCTGCTCTGTGAGAGAAAGGTGAGGCCGTGGTTGGCAGCCTTGGGCATGGCATGGGGCCCTGGGGGTGGCCTGACCAGTGGGACGACCCTGCATCCAGGCACCAACGAGGTCTAAGCTGCCTGTACCCAGATCCCTGCCCTGGATGCTGGAGGGAGGGAGCGTATGTGTGTGCGTGCAGTATTCTGGAGAGCAAGCAGAGAAACTTACAATTTGCTTCTGCTTCAGCGGTTTCACAGAGAAGCTGCCGTCCACATGCTGTCGGGAAGGGGACACGGGTATGAAGGCTGGAGTTGGTGCCGACACACACGTACAGCAGGCACACACAGCATGTGCACAAACACATGTACAGACACTCAGAACACATACAGAGATTACAGTGCAGGCACACACAACCAGACACACACATACAGCAGACACACACAACACGTGCACAAACACAAGTACAGACACTCACAGCACATGCACAGACTTACAGTGCAGGCATACACAACCAGACACACACACAGCAGACACACACACAGCGTGTGTACAAACACATGTACAGACATACACAGCACATGCACAAACACACCAGCAGACACACACAGCAATGTACAATCAGGTACAGACACTCATGTACAGCAGACATACACAGCACATGCACAAACACGTACAGCAGACACACACAGCACGTATACAATCACATATAGACACGTACAGCACACACACAACATATGCACAAAAACAAGTACACTCGTAGCACATGCACACACTTACAGTGCAGGCATACACAACCAGACACACGTACAGCAGACACACACAACACATGCACAAACACAAGTACAGACCCTTACAGCACATGCACAGACTTACAGTGCAGGCATACACAACCAGACACACACATACAGCAGACACACACAGCATGTGTACAATCATGTACAGACACTCACATACAGCAGACATACACAGCACATGCACAAACACATACAGCAGACACACACAGCATGTATACAATCATGTACAGACACACGTACAGCACACACACAACATATGCACAAAAACAAGTACACTCACAGCACATGCACACACTTACAGTGCAGGCACACACAACCAGACACACATACAGCAGTCACACACAGCATGTGTACAAACGCATGTAGAAACACACACGTACAGCAGACACACACAGCACGTGCACAAACACAAATACAGACACAGTACATGCACAGACGTACAGTGCAGGCACAGACACATACACAAAGCAATGCCAACTCCACATGTGCACACATAAACACATCATACAAAGCACACACACACACATATCCAACACACACAAGCATACTCAAGACACGTAGAGAAACATTCAGAGGGAAATATATAGATACCCAGATAAGTACACATACCCCATATATCTGTCTCCTGGCCCCCAACATCAACACCCCCCACAATACATGAGCAGCTGGAAGACTGGGGGTTCTGGCGGCGCCCGGTGTGGAAACACAGGGACAATCCCTCTCCACAATGAGCCCCATCTATGTGGTTGTTCCCACAGACGGGGGTGGGGGTGGGGGGTAAGGGCAGGGGAGAGGGGAGGCTCCAGGAAGACTCGAATTCTCCCCCAGTTCCACTCCCATGAGATCAGGGCCAGGCACGAACCAGACACTTGCCCACCTGGCTACTGACATCGCCAAGCACCCACCACAGCACAACTCAGAACATGAGAGTCAGTGGCGTCAAGCGACCATGGGAGGGGCAATCTTCATCTCTGCCCGTGCAACACAGCCCTGGACTGGGGAGCCCGTGTCAGATAGCAGGCCAAGATGGCAGATGACAGCAAGCGTGGGGGAGTGGGTCTTAATCTAGAACGTCCTCTTGGCTGCCAGGAAAGCAGCCACCCTCTCTGAGACCCGGAAAGCAGAGGGATTGTCCCCTTTCCCAGGCCTCTGAGGCGTGGTCCTCATCTCCACATCGGGCCCTCAAATTCAGTCTCCCAAATCCCACCCTCACCCTCACCCCCACCCCCACTAGGCAGTGGAGAGGACAACACTTACCTTTTCAAAGGCGGCCAAGAGCACATGGGCATGGCCGGGCACCTCCACAACTGTGGGGAGAAGGGGAGAGGGAGCCATTAGGGGGGCCGGCTACCTCTCAACCGGGCACTCCGCAGCACAGCCTTCTGGGTCACCTCCCACTGTGGCCTGCCGCTCAGCCATGAGCCATCCTCCCCCAGAGGCACGGCGGGACAGTGGCCCCTGGGTGCCTGACGGAGCTCCACCCATTGCAGAGGGTTGGGCCAGGGGCAGCAGCCGTGGGACCCCCAAATGGAAAGTCCTCAGGTGAGCCCAGGACAAGGCCTGTCCGATGGGTCAGTCTGGAGTCCCCACTCCCACCCAGCAGGGAGCGGCAGTGTGCCATGGACAGTCCAGGCCCGGCCCGCCCGGACAAGTGCACCTGGAGAGGACCCAGGTT
The DNA here is from genome assembly GCA_004026705.1 of Nesogale talazaci. Lineage (NCBI taxonomy): Eukaryota > Metazoa > Chordata > Mammalia > Afrosoricida > Tenrecidae > Nesogale > Nesogale talazaci. The sequence continues at coordinate 19,200 of PVJH01032628.1, read as the reverse complement.
GATGCTGCTCACCGTCTCCTTCGTCGACCACGGCCTGCACAACCACTGGAAACACGCCGGGGTCCAGGGCGAGGTTCAGCTGGGGGAGGGAGGAGGCACGACGTCAGACTCGGGGAGGCACCTGCAGGTCCCCGAGAAGCCCCCCCTCTGCAGCAGCTTCCTGCAGGCATCCCCCACCCCCAACGTTCTAAAGCACAGCCTCTTCCCTGTCGCCCTTCCGGCCAAGTCTGGCCACCCCCTCTGCCCTGGAGTGCCAGGTGGCAGGGCAGTGAAGTGTGCAGTGGCCTCTGGGAGCCAGAGGGCCAGGCGGGCCTCGCCCTGCTCTTGCCAGAGGTCTCTGGGCGGCAGTTGCCCGCTCCTGCAGGGTTGCCAGCCGTCAAAGCAGGCGGACCCAGGTCTCAGCCGCCCCACCTGCTTCCCGCAGAGCTGCCCTGCCCCAGGGCACTCCCTCAGCCACCCACTGCAGGCTCCAGGGCACCCTCTGGGCCCCCAAGACCCTCGCTCGCTGCCGTCGAGCCAATTCCAGCCTGTGGGGGCCCGCAGGGTCAGCAGCCAGCCCGACTTTTCTAAGAAGCTCTTTCTGGGGTCAGAGAGCCTGGTCTTGTTGTGTCTGTGGAGCGGCGAGCAGCTCTGAACTGAGCTCTCAGTGAATGGCGCAGTGTGTAGACACAGCTCCACCCATGTTCCCCGTGGGGGTCCCTCTGCCCACTGGGAAGAAACAGCACCTATGTCTCAGCAGCAAAGCCCAAGCTCACGGCAGCCCGACGGGATGGCGCAGAAGCAGCAGCCCCGAGGGTCTCCAGGCTGCCAGTCTTTAAGGCAGCCAATGGCCTCATGCTTCTCTGACGGAGCACCTGGGGGTGACCCACTGACCCTCGGGTTTAAAGCTGCCTGCACACTCGGAGAGGCACTGCACGGAGCATTGCGTGCACCTTTTGGTTAAGGTGGGATCACAGCAGAGACAGGGAGGGCATCCTGGCGGCATGAGCAGTGGGGGTGGCAGTCTCAACCTGCCTGGTGGCCCTGTGGACCCAGGCTTTCACTCTGCTCCCACAAAAACGCAGCTGAGAGCCCCCCCCCCCCCCCCCCCACTACAAGGGGACCTGGCACACAAGGTCCCAAGGAGTCAGAACCGACCCGCTGGGTCAGGGAGCAGCAGAGTACCCAGGGGTCCCATCCGGCTGGGAGCAGTGCCCAGGGCAGAAGCAGTGAGGGGGACGCCAGGGTCTGTCCCCCAAGTGTCCCAGGGAACCACCCTGCTTGTCCACCCCTCAGCCCAGGCTGCAGCCCTCGGGGCAGGCAGGCATGGTCTGGTGCCGAGGCTCCCTCTGAGGAGGACTGGTCCGGCCATCACCTCGTCCTCCTTCCACTCTGAGAAGTCTATCTTGAAGGAAGGCAGGGAGAACTGCTGGCCCACCCCTCTCTTGTAGTGGACGGTCTCCGACTGCAGGGCGGCGCTCTTGGGGCTGTACCTGCGGGGCAGCAGAAAGAAGGGGGTGAGGCCCTGGTGCCCATGAGCCTTCCCTCCCGGGGGTCACCTCCATCCGGGAGACAGTACCCACACTGCCCTCGGGAGGAGAAGAAATCTCCCATGAGCACGGGAGCAGGGTGGTGGCTTGTCCATAAGAGCCCCTCGGGGAGGTTGCAGAATTCCCACCCTCCCAGAGCCTCCACTGACACGCCGATGGCACCGTCTCTGCATGGGCCGCACCTGCACCTGCTCTGGGCCCCGGTCCTTCCTGTGTGAGCACAACACAGCCACAGGCAGCAAAGTGCCCGGTGCACTGCTGCCATGTGCCCGCACGGCGGATGAGACACACAGGCACACGTACCCACGTGCTGATGCTCCGGGAAGGGCCCCCCCACCAGCCTCCAGCTGCTCTCCCCCTGCCCAGGGAGCCCGGCTCTGGCCTGGGTGGCGGGCACTCGTAGCTAGCCCACACAGCTGAAGGTCCCCAGAAAACACCCTGGAGCACAGCCCTGCCCAGCGCCCACGTCCCCTCGGGGGAGGCTGGCTTGGGGGCAGAGTGAGCAGGACCCAGTGCACTCAGACTCACACAGCCGTGCCGTTCAGGAACTCCTCGGTGGCCTGGCAGTAGATGGTGATGGCCACCCGGGCATCGGCGTCAAAGGTGAACTCCAGGCTGTAGAGCACCCGTGGCTTCTCATTCTCCTCTGTGGGGCTGTCCGCGTCCTCTTTGTACCTGGGGGCGGGGCCGGTCACTGAGCCACCAGTGGTGTGCTGGTGGCCAGGGTCTGTCCCAGAGGGGACCCGAGAGCTCCCACAGCTGTCCGTTGGGGCCCACGGGGAGTTGCCCGTCATGGTAGGGCCTCTGTGCCCTGCAGCCCAGGAGCAAACCTGACCAGCAGAGAGCTCGCTCCAGCTGAGTCCCTCCCAGGGAGGAGGGTGTCCTCGGCCGGGGTGGCAGTGCAGGATCCTGGCCCCCAGTGACTGGGCCAGGACCACCTCCGCACAGTTCTGGGCTCCTGGGAGCAGGAGGTCTCTCTCGGTGAGGGAGGGAGGCTGACCCGCTGCCCCAGCCTGACACTGGATTCTTTCCAGGGGGCACGTGCGCTGCAGCGTGTGGAGTTGTACCCCGAGGCTCCACCCACCAGATGCCAGGAATGCCCAAGGCATTCCTTACCAGTGCCCGGGGCACAGGCGCCCCATCAAAAACTCTGAGCTCAAGCAGCGAGTGAGCCTAGAAGCCAGGCCCGGGTGACGTGACGGCGGGCGAGGTACCTGACGAGGCGCAGAGAGTCCTTGCGGATGTTCACCAGGCTTCTCAGGGTCTTCACGGGCTCGTGGGGTGCGGGGGTGACGTACGGGAACTGGAGGGGAGGGCACACAGCAGCCCAGGTGATTCCCCAACAAGGGCCACAGCACCCCCCCCACCCCGCAGCTCCTGGACAGTGGGTGAAGCAGGAGCAGCGAGAATGCCAGAAGGGCTCTCCGCAGCCTTGGCCTGGCCCCAGGGAGGTGGGGCAAGGTGTCCACTCAGCCACCAACAAGGCTGTCTCTTCACACGGTGACAACAGTCCAGGCTGTGTCACCGAAGGGCTCAGGCCCGCCCTGGACCGTGGCGGGAAGCAGGGCTGGGCTGTGGGGAGGCGCCCAGACAGCAATGAGTCATGGAGGGACACTGAGACTGGCTGAGTGGCATTGTATCCGAGGGCACAGAGAAGAGGGCGTGAGGGACAGAAAGGCCCTGCCAAGGCTCTGACTTCCCCAACCCCCACTCCCACTAGCACCCGAGGCTCGGATCTGAAGGCAATGAGAACACTGACAGATCTGCAGGTGGTATAGACACCCAGCCACACAGAGCTCTGCAACAGTGGGGGGTCGTGTCCCTGTCACCCCCAGGCCTGTGACACTGTAGTAGGGTTTGAGAGTGATGAAAAGGTAGGGTCTCCCTGGGCTATTTATGACACTGACCCCACAATCAGTAAGTGATTTACAAGGAGGCCAGCCATGCGAACCAGGCCCAGCCCTGAGCAGAGCGGAGCCCGGTGGCCTCTCACCCTCTTCCCAAAGACACTGATCCGGCTCCCAACAGCGCAAAGCCAGGCCCCTCCTGCCAGATGTGTCCTGTCTCCGCCTCGGCTCCATGGGGCCCTCTGTCCCTCACAGATCCTTGCCTGGCTGCTGTCCAGCGGCTTGGCATCTACAGCCCCTAGAGCAGGCCGAGACGCTGCTCTGCGTCTCCAGCCTGGGGAAGAGGTGCTGACAATGCACCAGTGGCATGCACAGCTGGGTGGGGGACAGGGGTGCTCTGTGGCTGATCCCGGAGGCTGGTGGCTAGAACCCACCCTGTGATGCTTCGGAAGAAAGTCCTGGCAACCCGAGTTCATCCGCACACCCCCAGGGTGTTGTTCAGGCAAACTGAGACCCCGCCCCGTCTGAAGACCATCAACTAGGGAAGACTTCCAGAGTGGGCTGACACCCCTGCCCCTTCATCTCCACTCCTCACCCCTGTCGTGTGCCCTCAGGCCCCCACTCCCTCCTCCCTGAGCCTCTGCACTCTGTCCAAGGGCCAACGCTGCCCGCTGGCTCTGAGTGTCCACTCTCATGCAGGGGCGAGTCCCGCTGCTGAGTTGAAGCTTGGGACCCTCCCGGTCTACCTGCCAGTGAGTCTCGCCTCTTGGATGGTTTTGAGTTCTGTTCCTGGGATGTGGTTTCTTTTGATAAGAAAGGAGTGTGGGGCTGAGCCCCGTGGCATAGGTGGTTGAGTGCAGGACTGCGGCCCGCGGGCTTGGCAGTTCAAATCTCAGGAGCAGCGCTGGGTAGCTCCCATGACCACCAGAGGGCAGTGATGCCCACACAAAAAAAAAACAAGAAAGGAATCGGGAGGCCGGGATCCATCTATAAACTCAACAAAGCTCCCAACCTGCCCCGTGGACAGCAGACTGCTGCCAGGCTGAATAAAGGCAGCTGTGTCCCTCCTGACCCTGGCCCCAGAGGCCTGGTGGCCCACTGCTGCTAACCTAAAGGTGGGAACACATCCGCTCTTCTTCTAGAGGAGGCAGCGGCCAGCAGACTCCTCAGGGCGATGACCACCCTGGAACTCCCTTGGGGAAGTCCGACTCTGTCTGGCCTCCAGCCCTACCCCCGACAGCCTGCCCCGGTGGGCTCACCTGCACCGGCCGGTGACCCAGGAAGTTCAGGTCCATGTTCTCCCCAAAGAGGTAGCCTTCCGGGTGCGGGGTGTCAAATTTCTCACCACCCATGAAAAAGTGTGAGGCGAAATAGTTTCCTGGTAAAAAGAAAACAGCTGTTGGTGATGGGGGGGTGCTGGATGGGGAGGGGTCTCCCGCTCTCTGCTACGCTGGTTGGCTCAGCCCACCTGTCCATGCCCCTGTGCGCTCAGCTGGGTCTGCAAAGCTCCAGGCCAAACCTCCCACCTGGGGAACCGGGAAAGGCCAACAGCAGCCACCAAGAGGCCCAGGTAGGTGTGGGTGGGGACGAGGCGGTGGCTGGCTAACTGGTGACGGTGAGAGCCCACCCAGAGAAAGACCTGGCGCGGCAGCCGCAGAGCGATCCGTCACTGAAAACCCTGTGAAAGTGGGGCTGCCACGAGCCCGGGTGGGCCAGCAAGTGTGGCTGACGGCCTCTCTCTAGACTGACAGGCGGAGCCCTGGCTGAAGACAAGGTAAGTGCTAGGCTACTCACAGAAAGGTAGAGGTCCAAATGCACCCAGAGCAGTCTGGCAGTCTGCTTCCCAAAACCCAGCCCACAGCCACGGTCCCCAGCTCCCAAATAACAGCAGAGGGCATCGGCGGCCTGGTCACCCCCTACCCGGGGCTGTCCCCTCCACAGGGCCTCCAAGGCTGGCCTCCTGACGATGCCACCTCGCTCTCCTGGGAGCGGCTGGCGGGCTCACACCGCAGTCAGCACTTAGCCCACTGCACCACCAGGCCTCCTGCTGGCAGCTTCAAGAGTCAGGAAGAAAGTGGCTAAGGGCAGGAGCCCAGGGGACAGGGCACTGAGGGAGGCTGGTAGGGGATCCACAGCCCGGGCGTGGGAGACCTCACCCCCCAGGGTGTCGACACTGAGTGCGCACATGCACACACACACACACGGGACGGCAGCTGGGGCTGCTTCTGAGGCCCGCGGTTTGCAGGTCAGCATGGAAGCCGCTCGTGCACACAAGGTCTGGACGTGCGCCCACTCTGCACCGGGCCCACCCAGCGCCAACAGCACCCGTTTCTGGTAACCTGACTCAGCATGGAACCCGAAGGGCTCTCAGGGGCTGGACGGTGCGACGGGGGTGGCCTGGGCTTTCTTCTGCGTCACTAGCGATTCGAGCAGAGGCATGATGGCAGTGGGCGGTGTCCACACTGATTAGGAAAAGCACCTGTGCACGTGGCAGGGAGAGCCGCGGGTCCTCGCCATCACAGAGGCTCCAGTCCCCTGCATCCCGAACCTGGCCCGGTCCTGAACCTGGCCTGGAGACCCCATGAGGCAGCCATGCTTAGTCCTGCGGGCCACAGTGACTCCTTCTCCTGCCCCACCTACTGGGACTGGCTGAGGTGGCTCTTCGCCCGTGGGATTTTGACTCTGTCCTATTGGGAGCATCCAAGTGACCGAGGTGGCAGGAGGGTGAAGGTCGCACCCTGTCTGTGGATGGACGGGGACACACACGCCCAACCCTGGAAGTGCCTGTCTCCTCTTAGAGCTGACAGAAAGCAAAGCAGTGGGGCGGAGCCAGGTCCAGAGGTGGGAAAGCACTGTCCTGACCCGGGGGGCCCATGGTTGTTTTGTAGGGGCAGCAAAGCCCCTTAATGTGGCCTTGTTCATGCCCACGGAGTGACTGTGTAAATAAGGAGCTTGTGACCCAAGGGATTCGAGTGCACTGACGTGAAAACGGTGCATAAAACCTTGAGAGTGCATCAGCCGCCTCCTGATTCACTTGAGAGCCTGTTCCAGAGCAGAAAGGGGGCCTCGTCTGCCACCAAGAAGAGGCAGGAGAGGAGAGGATGCTTTGAGGCCAGGGTCCCTGTACTTAGGACCTCCTGGACCCAGGAGATAGGCCAAACCAGCAGCTGGGTCAAGAGGCCTGGGGAACCCAATGCCTGTGGGCATGACCAAGCTGCTGTCCCGACCAAAGAACTGTATCCTGAGTCTCTCCTGATCTCCCCCCTTAATAAGCCTCATAAGCATTAGGGTGGTCTGGGAGCTCTGTGTGGCCACTGACACCAATTAGTGAACGTGGAAGAAGAGCAGAGAGGGTCACGGGAGGGGCGCTGGTGTCCGAGTGGGACAAAGGTTAGAGAGAGGAGGTATGTCTGACTTTGGCCTCACAGGAACCAGCCCTGGGCAGACACCGAGGGGGCGCTGACTCCCACTGCCCCGGCCCCCGTGAAGGTGGAGGAAGAGGCCAGACAACACCGTCCCATGCCACCATTACACTCTGTGTGTCCCCTACTGTTGGTGCCCACTAGGAGCCCGGCTTGGCGGCCAGAGCTCAGCTACCCACGGAAAGGCTGGGAATGGCCAGAACCCGCTCAGAGGCTCCCGGGGCAAAGGTTCAGAGCTGCCCACCAGAATGACAGCCAGAAAGCTCTCTGGGCAGGATCACTCGACACCAGTGACAGAGCTCAACAGCCCCCACCAACAGCGGGCCCGCGGAGTAGGGTCCCCGGCAGTGGCCACTGTCACCGCAGGCTGGAAGTGCACGGGCACCCCAAACTGCTGGGGTCCACTCACGGGGAAATGTCTTTATTATTATTATTATTATTAATATAGTTCATTGTTGTTCTTATCAGGCACCAAGCAGGCAGTTCCGACCCTGTACTGTTTGTACAATGGAGCAAAGCCCTGCCCGGTCCTCTCGTGTGTGAGCCCCTGGCCCACTCCTCACAGACTTCTGGCAGTCCCACAGGCTTCCCCCCCGAGGGCAGGGATGTGCCCCCAGGGATGTGTGCAGCAGAGTCACTGACACCCACACGCAGCCGAGGCAGGTTTGCTGGCTTGAAAGTTTATCCACGCAGTCCATTGCACAACACTTGACAGACATCACAGTCTGAATCCTAGTGAAGCTAGTGGAAGTTCAGATGGGCTCGTCTGAAGTCTAACACCAGGGGTGAGACAGTTAGGAGGTGACCACCCGCTCGGGGAGGAGACAGCGGCTCAAAGACGGAGACTGGGCTGGGGTACTGCCCCTGCTGCGTCTGACAGGGCTCCTCGGCTGTCCTGACGAGGCTGGGAGGGAAATATGGAAGAGAACCCCTACTCCTAGCCAGAGACCAGAAGACTAGAAGGTGCCGAGCTCCCGCCCACTGCTGCTGCTTCTGAAGGGGTCACCACGAATCGTCCTGGGAAGAAAGGGAGCGAAGTGTGGAACAGAACTCGTCTAAACAGAGAAGGCCAGTCAACCTGCAACAGAAGAGATGAGCCCCCCAAACTAAGGCCCTGAGACACTTTGAAGCGAGACTCCACCTCACCCTGAAACCACCTTTCAGTGAAGCAGGCTGACAACTGACAACAACAGAGCCCGCGAGCCCCCGTCCGAGACCCGGAGTCGGCAAGCCCTCGAAAGCAGCGAGCAGGTACGGGTGTGGGCAGACCTGAGCAGAGGGCCGCCTCTGCGATGACTTCCACAATACAAGAAGGTACCAGGGAAACCCACCCCACAAAAATACACTCCCCCAAAGCGATGCACGTCAATTTTTAAAAAACCGTTTTCGTGGGGGCTCTTACAGCTCTAACATTCGTCATCAATTGTACCGAGCATATTTCTCCATAGGCTGACATCGTTTCCAAAACATTTTCTATTTGAGCCCTTGGTATCAGCTCCTCTTTCCCCACCCCCTCTCCCGGGCCCTCCCCCACCCTCCTGAGCCCTTGACGAATTATAAATGATTGTTTTCATATCTTACACTGACCGTTGTCTCCCTTCATTCGCTTTTCTGTTGTTCAGCCCTGGGGGGGTGGGGGGGATGTTGGCATAACATTCTATCATCTTCAGAGTACTCCAACACACTTACTACGTTTATCAAATCTGCGATTCCATTCTTGGAACATTTTCAAACTCATCGGGTTGGATGGCTGGCAGCACCTCCCTCGTTTTTTTCCTCACCTCTTCCGTGTCCTCAAATCGCTGCCCTTTCATGTCCTTCTTCGTTTGCAGAAACAGAAAAAAGTCACATGGAGCGAGGTCGGGTGAGTAAGACATGTGGGTCAAGAGAGGCATGCTGCTTTTTGGCCAAAACTGGCGCGCTGAGCAGGTGCATTGTCGCGGTGGCAAAGCCAATCCGTCTGCCACAAATCAGACCCTATTTTTGCAGTTACACAATCTTTTCAGAACTTCTAAATGGGAAGTTGTGATAGGTAACACTGCGGTGACAACCCACGGAAGATCAATTGAAGGAGATAGAAATGGCTCGGCGATGCTCGCCCTTGCCCTCTTGTTCTTGGATCTTTGGACCAGCCGGCTGCCTTGTTCATCCTGAGGCTCGATCTCCAAGCGACACACCCATGGGACACCTCATTCGTGGACTGTGTTGCTGTGAGTTGAGGTTCCGAAGCCCTGCTTCACCACGCTCCTGGAATAGACATCTCTTGAGCTGGGACTGTGGGACTCTGTCATCTGGCTGACTGTTGGCGACCTGCTCTGCTGTTTGCTGCTTGTGGCTGGATAGTCTGAATTGCTCTACAGAGGACTACTCAGGGCCCTCAAGACTCCAAGGACTGCCGGTCTACTAGCTGTCTCACGCCAGTGAGTAGCACCAAGTCATTTTGTACTGCTTTATAGATTAGCTAACTGCTTATTTCTTATCATATATATATATCCTTCTATCTATATAACATATAAAAAGAATTACTAGTGTCCTGGTTTTGTTTCTCTAGAGAACCCTGTCTAACACAGAAGTTAATTAGCAGTCTGACCTGGGGGTATGAACTTCAAATGCACTATGCCCCTCACATCAAAAAAACCAGGAAGTACCGGGCTGAGCCCTGGTAGCGTAGTGGTTGTGCACGGGACTGCAGCCCACTGGGATGGAGGTTCAATTCCAGCAGTGGCTCCACAAGAGAAAAGGCTGGGCCTCCTACTCCCACCACCAGAGGGCAGTGATGCCCAAAACAAAAACAACCAGTAAGTACCATCATTCTGATCCCTGATTCCACTTGACTCTGTGTGTGTGTGTGTGTGTGTGTGTGTGTGTGTGTGTGTGTGGCATCGCTGCCATGGTGGGAGTAGGAAGCCCAGCCTTGCTCCTGGAGAGCTGCTGCTGGATTTGAACTGTCAATCCTGTGAGCCGCAGTCCCGCACACAACCATTAGGCCACCAGGGCTCAGCCCAGACTTTTTTTATTTAATTTAATCATTTTATTGGGGGCTCATACATCGCTTTTCACAATACATAGTTACATACACTGTGCAATGCACCTTCACAAGTTTGCTTCCATTAACATTCTCCAAATATCCGCTTTTCCACTCAGGCCCTTGATATCAGCTTCTCTTCCTGCCCCCTCCGTCCTTGTTCCCTCCTCCCGCCTTAACAGACTTTTTTGGGCAGGTGACAATGGTGTCTTCCACTGACTTGACATTTGCTTTCAAGGTTTTAAGAAAAGCACATGTCTGCCTGCCTATCAAAAGAAAATAGCGTCTGTGGTCTTAAAGGCTTAAGGATAAACAAGCAGCCATCTAGCTGAAAAGCAACAAAGCCCACATGGAAGAAGCACACCAGCCTGTGTGAGCACGAAATGTCCAGCAGATCAGGCATTTAAGACTCAGAACAATGGGCTGAGCCCCGGTGGCGTAGTGGTTGTGTGCGGGACTGCGGCCCACTGGGACAGAGGTTCACTTCCAGCAGTGGGGCTGGGCCTCCTACTCCCACCACCGGAGAGCAGTGATGGCCCCCCCCAAAAAATTAAAATAAATATATTAAAAAAAGACTCGGAACAAAATCATACTCAAGTCATACTCAATATGAATGGAAGGGTGAGGGGGCAGTAGTGGAGACCCAATGTCCATCTGTAGACAATTGGACATCCCTCAGAGGGTCACAAGGAAGAGTAAGCCAGACAGCATGCAATACAGTACTGATGAAGTACAACTCTCCACAGCTCCTTAATTCTTCCCTGGCCCACTATCATGTTCTCAATTCTACCTTCAAAATCAGATTAGTCCAGAACATGCACACTGCTACAGATAGGAGCCCAAAACACAGGGGTCCAGGCTGGGCAAACTCCTCAGAGCCAACAACGAGACTAGAAATACCGGGGAAGGTGGGGGGAGAAAGGGGAAATCAATCACAAGGATCAACATATAACCCCTTCCCAGGCGACAACATCAGATAAGTGGGTGGAGGGAAACAGAGGGCGAACGTAAGATATGAAAATAATAATCTAGGGCTGAGCCCCGGTGGCGTAGTGGTTGTGCGCGGGACTGCGGCCCACTGGGACGGAGGTTCAATTCCAGCAGTGGGGCTGGGCCTCCTCCTCCCACCACCGGAGAGCAGTGATGCCCCCAAAAAACAGAAAAAAAAAAGAAAATAACAATCTGGGCTGAGCCCCGGTGGCGTAGTGGTTGTGCATGGGACTGCAGCCCACTGGATTGGAGGTTCAAATCCAGCAGCAAGGCTGGGCCTCCTACTCCCACCAGAAGGCAGTGATGCCCCCCAAAAGAATATAAATGAAAATGATAATCTATAATTTTTCAAGGGTTCATGAGGGAGGGTGGGCAGAAGAGGGAATGGGAAAAATAAGGAGCTGATATCAAGGGCTCAAGTAGAAAGAAAAGGCTTTGAAAATGATGGTAGCAAATGTACAAATGTGCTTAATACAATGGATGATTGTATGGATTGTGATGAGGTGTAAGAGGCCCTGATAAAAGTATTTCCTCTTTAGGGGCTGAGCCCCAGTGACGTAGTGGTTGTGTGCGGGACTGCGACCCACAGGGTTGACGGTTCAGTTCCAGCAGTAGCTCTCCAGGAGCAAGGCTGGGCTTCCTACTCCCACCAGGGCAGTGATGCCAGCAAAAAAAAAAAAGAAAGAAAAGTATTTCCTTTTTTTGGGGGGGGGCGGGGGGCATCACAGCCTTCTGGTGGGAGTAGATGGTCTAGCCTTGCTCCTGGAGAGCTGCTGCTGGATTTGAACTGCCAGCCCAGTGTGCCTCAGTCCTGGAAGTATTTCATTTTTTAAAAATGACCACATGGGCTGAGCCCCGGTGGCGTAGTGGTTGTGTGCGGGACTGCGGCCCACTGGGTTGGAGGTTCAAATCCAGCAGTGGGGCTGGGCCTTCCACTCCCACCACCAAAGGGTAGTGATGCCCCAAAAACAAACAGACAAACAAACAAAAAGACCACATGCGCCCAATAAAATCATTGAAAAAAATCAAAGCACAGCGTCATGTCTGGTCACCATTAATGACCTTGGAGAAGAAGTCTGGGTTGCTTGTCCTTTCAAAGCATGGCGTGTTCCCACTCTATGCTCTTTTTTCTGGTCGGTCAGAATCCAAGGCACACATCACATAGCAACCCTTCTTTTCATTGCCAAAGCTTCCGTGAAAATTCACTGAACTGAGCTACAGGATAGTCCAGGTAACTTCCCCACTTCTTCAGTGGTCACTCTTCATTGATCTTCCAGCATAAGGACAAGAATTTTGTTGACATTTTTGTTTGGGAAGGTGACAGATGTCCTGAATGGGGTTTGTCATCAACCAACCTTTCAAGTTTTTTTTTTTGGGGGGGGAGTGGTGGGAGTGGGAGGCCCAGCCTTGCTCCTGTGGAGCTGCCGCTGGTTGAACTGCCATGCCCATGGGCCGCAGTCTCACGGGTTTTCTTAGAAAACCACTTGTAGTCTTGAACTTTTTCTATAGTGCTGTCCTTGTAAGTGTGTTCAACATCGCAACAGTTTCTGCGGCTTTTTTTCCTGAGCAGGAAACAAAATTTCACAGCCGCACACTGTTCTCTTAAATTGGCCATCCCAAAAAAAAGGAGATTCGAGTGAAACTGCTTTTACGAGAAAATTCACTGTGACCAGAGAGAACCTTCCACTGGGTGCTTAACTCAATTGCTCCCAAGCTCGCCTATCAGGAAAAACGCATTCTCTGAATGCTCCTCCACGTGGAGCTTTCTTTTGTTTTTGTTTTTTTTGGGGGGGGTACCTCAAATTGCAAAAACCTGACTCTTGCACACCCCAGGCAGATGGATTCTGGGCCCCACTGGGCTCGAGTCTAGATCCAAGAAAAGTTAGTTCTGATAACACGTCCCTGCTCAAACTTCACCTTCACGTACTGACGACTGAAGATGCGGGTGCTCCAGCAGAGCGTGCTGAAGAGAGCGGATGGGGCCCGGCTGTCAATCAGAACACTGTGTGTGTGTGTGTGTGTGGGGGGGGGTCTTAAAGGCTTGTGTTCAAACAAGCAGAATCCAAGCGAGAAGTCAGCAAGTCCACATGGAAGAAGCACACCGACTTGTGTGATCCAAGAATGACAGTAACGACATCCAAACATGCCAAAGGAGAGAAAAGCATCAGAGCCCAAAATGTGAACCCCTATTTGTCGAAGGCTGTGGAGGACAGGGGGGCCCAAAGCCATCTACAGAGCATCTAGTGCCACTGGCAGATTCCCTCTAGCCAGAGGCCGGGGTCTCGGAAAACTTATCAGAATGAGATCACTGGAATGAACTTGATACTTGGGTCAATTGACCTTCCTTCTTGACCCAACCTGAAACTGTTCTAAGTGCAAGTATTTCTTACTTGTCCCATGAAAAAAATGTCTTCCCCGGCCTTTTAAATACAGATGATGGTCTTTCCTTACTCGTTATCGTATTTTTATCTTTGTATTACTATTTTATCCTTACCACGTTGTATCAGTTGGGTTCCCCAGTTTGTGAAGCTCCAAACAAGAGATGCACAGAGATAATAACTGAGGCAAGGGTTTACAGGGAGATGTAGGGTAGGAGACAGACAGAGTAAGGGGGTGGGGAAACAAACAAGTGGGAGGGGGGAGGGAGCACTAGAACTGATTGAAATTACTCATTTTTAGTGATTTCACAGTGGGAGAAAAATGAAAGTGTGCCATTTAAACAGGCTATCCGTGTGCCCTGGCAGGGTGACAGAAGTTGGAAATGTGGCAAGAAGGGGCTGGTGGGGGCCCTGAGGCAGGAAGTGAGCATGCGCCGAGGGAAACAATGGCGCACTGGGAAGCTTGCTCTGAGCGGGGTGGCGGCACCCCAAATCCGTAGAACTCGGTTTCTGAGAGGGAGCACAGACTGCACTGCGAGTGGGTGAAACTGAAGTCCTTGAGCAGTCCCCAGGCAAGGGACGTTGGAAGCCCCACTCTGCAGCTGGGCAACTCTGAGCGGCTGCCCAACCTCCCCATCCTCAGTGTCTCCTGCGTCTGTTAACGTGGTGCGAGAAGACCCTGCAGTGAACATCGGCTCCCACGACCCACGGGCCGATGCCCACTGCTGGCGATCCTGCAGGAGAGGGCATTAAGTGCCCGCAGGGTTCTGAGGCTGTCATCAGCGCACGCCGGCTGTGTGGCAAGGCTGGAGACTGGAACCACAGACCTTTCCGTTTCCAGCCCTGCGCTCTAACCCCCACACCACCAACTCGGGTTTTTATCAGAGACAGGGACACAGCACAAAGGCTTACCGGGGCCCTTTAAGGAAAAGGACTGTCTGCTACAGGTGAAAAGGCACTTAATAGTACCAGCCGCCTCTGCCCGCCCCCCATTCATGCCCAGGGCAGGCTCGTCGGTGTTAGCAAGCAGACAAACGCCCAGCTGGTGGAGGCGGCAGGGGCAGTGGGCACAGCAGTCTGGCTCACTCGGTCCAGTGAGCCACTTTGGGGAGGGGTTCCTCCGCAGTCCAGACTCCCATGCCCCCGAGTGCCGCTGGGTGGACAGGTGGGCACCAGGGTCAGTGGCATTGTCTCTTGAGAAACAGGAAGTGGGATGAGAGAATACTCAAGACCAGGTCCTCAGAGCAGCGAGTGGCACTCTGCCCGGGCAGGAAGAGGGCGTGGGGGCCAGGGAGGAACCATGGCTTCCTGGGACCTTGGAGCTGGCAGGCCAAGCAGGGCTCCTTGAAACAAACCCTGGAGTCTGCCAATAAACCCCGTTTGCTGCCGGAGCTGGTTTCCATAAACGCCAGTGCAGCCAGCCAATTTCCAAGGAACCCAAAACACAAGAGAAGTCAAGAATCCTTGAATCCGTAAGAAAAAAAAAGAACCCAATTTTGCTAAATGTGCAAAGATGTCGACAGACACTTCCCCACTCCCCAGGACAAGAGAGAAATCTATGACACGGTGCTCAAGCTTGTGATCCTTGGGGGAAAAAAACCAGTCTAACAGACAACCAGACAGACAGATGAGCCCATGGAAACACAGGCCCTGGCATGGGCAGAGGCTTCTCCACAGAGGACAAATGGCCGTGGAGACCTGAGAACACTGTGACCGGCACTGGGGCTGCACCCACCCCTCACTGGGACACCAGCACCACCCACTGGACAGGCGACGCTCAGGGACACAGACAAGACCCGTGCTGGTCAGGAAGGACAGGAACTGTGTGGCAGCTCCTCAGGAGGTCACGGGGGGGGGGGGGGGGGGGCGCGCCTCAGCCCTGTCCTATCTCTGCCCTGGTGGGCTGGCCATCCCCCTCCCGACAACCCTCCACTCCCAGAAGGGCAGTTGCTGGGCACTGGATACTGCTGAGCATCCCGATTCAGGGATGCAGGGAAGGAGACCAGGATCTCATGCCCGGCTTTCAGCACAGATCCGAGACCACACGGGGAACACACAAAACAGCCACGTGGGACATGGTCTCTCCTGGAGGACGTGGGAGGAGTGGTCACCATCACCTGGTCAGCTTGGCATTCCCGCCCGGTGGAAAGCAAACAGTGCAGAACCAGGCCTTAAAGGACCTGGGCCACCAGAGGTGGGCACTTTGAGCTTCAAACTGGGGAAATTGAGGACTTGAGGGTAAGCCACTGGCAGAGCGGGCCTGGAGATGACCTGGTGACCCACTGCGCTCAGGCCTGCATGGGAGAGCAGCTGTGCGCCCATAACTGCCGCTGCAGCCACCACCATTTGCACGATCAGCTCCCTCCCCGCCCTCACGCCCCACAGTCCGCTGCCTCAGGCATCCGGGAAGGCACATCCACAGAGCTGGACAAATGGCATGTGACCTTCCTGGTGCCTGGTGCGAGTCAGGGATCCAGCATGACCTCTGACATGCCCTGACTGGAGCCAAAGAGATGGGGAGTCCTGGGGGACACTGAGGCTCCAAGTTGCCCAGCAGGACACACTCAGGGCCCAGGCCCTCTGGGGCAGGGCAGCCACGTCCCTCAGAGGAAGACGCTGAGCAAGCCCAGCCCCCAGTGAGGCCCAATGTGTTTGGGGCACCTGACCCCAGGGGAGGGCTGACTTCTTCCCATAAAAACAAATCTCAAGGGCTGAGCCCCGGTGGCGTAGTGGTTGTGCGCGGGACTGCGGCCCACTGGGACGGAGGTTCAATTCCAGCAGTGGGGCTGGGCCTCCTACTCCCACCACTGAGAGCAGTGATGCCCAAAAAAAAAACAAAAAAAACCCAATTCTCAGGTCCCCAGCCCACACCCAGGACCGACCCAGGCCACATCTTTGCTGCTGTCGCGCTATCTGAACTAGAAAGTCTGGGGAGTTGCTGCAGGGATGGGTGCACTCCAATGTCTGCAGCTCCTAGGAGTTGAAGGGGCCCTGGTAGCACCAAGACGGACGTTGGAGGGCTGAGCGTGGTGGCAGTTCCATGGGAAACAGGCACTGCTGCTTCCAGAAATAGACGTGCCCGTGGAACCCCCTGGGGCGGCCGGCCTGTCCCATCAGTGCTGTGGGGACCCCGTGTACAACAGGAGGGGACTCTGTGCTGCGCTATCCTCGATGGAGCCCACAGTGGCAAAGCCTGTGTCCGTCCACCCCATCGAAGGCCAGTCTCGGTCTCGTTGCCCTCCTCTCTGATGTCCTTCTCCAGGGGCTGCTCTCTCCTGATCACATGTCCACAGTGTCCATCCTGGCCTCCAAGGTGCACCCTGGCTGTTCTTTGTGTGCTGGCCATCCGTGGGCCCCACCAGCACACGCAGTGCTCCTCTGTCCTAGGCTGGCTCGAGGACACTGGCTGGGTTGGGCTCGGGGCAGGGGGAACCACCCCAGAACCCCTGCCTTCCACTGAGGATGCCAGCTGTGCTGGTGGGGCAGTGGGTCAAACCATGCACCGCCGACTGCTGGCCACAAGGTGGGGCTCTCCACTCCCCACAGACTGATAGGTGGAGGTTCCCAGGGTGAGTGGGGGTAGCCCCCACAGTGGTGCATTTTGCCAGAATCCAGACAGGATCTCAAGGGAGCTGCCAGGCCCAGAGGGGCTGGACAGAAGAGGTGGAGATGGACTTCCAAAAACCGGCCTGGGAAGAGCCGGTGGCTCACGGTGGGTGGGTGGTGGACGGCTACAGCAGTGAGGGGCCGGGGCCAACAGACAACAACACGGCCCTCCAGACAAGACACAGGCCGGGGACACACCGCAGGGACTGCAGGAGGCACACAACCACATTGGGAAACCAACTTTGCATGGCCGGCAGTGACGAGCCCGAGACCTAGACCTGCTCCGCAGCATTCCCGCAGCAGTGGCTGTGCGCCTGCGGCTCTAGCCCCTCAAACCACCAGGGAGACACAGACAGGGGGGCAGCCTGTGTGAGAGCCTGCCAGTCAGAACAGACCTGACTGGAAGAGGGCTGTTGGTTCTGATGCGCCAAGCCCAGGTGTGGGGCATCGGCTGTCACAGGGTTGCGGGGGAGGAGGTGGAAAGGCCACGCCTGGGCGCGGGAGCCCCTGGTGTCCACAGTGGAACTCTGCCCCACGGGGTGGTCGGGGTTCTGGTCTTTTGGAAGCAGAAAGCGAGGCCTTTTTTTGGCCTCTGGGTGGATTTGAATGCCAACCTCTGGGAAGCAGCCAGTCGCAGTTCGTAAGCGCTCTCCCCTCCGCAGCATGCCACACCAGACCCACGGCTCCAAGTCCATCCCGGTGCCCGGGCCCTCGGCAGGGCCGAGTCTCACGGAGCCGATGGGTCTCTAAGGCAGGGAACCTTTCAGAAGGCGCTGCCTCGTTGTCTCCAGCAGAACAACTGGCGCCCGCCAAATGCCCACGATCCGGTGAGCAGCCCGCCCAGTGCTTGACCCAGGCTGCCACCAGGGCTCCTCTCTCAAAGGGCAAGGTGCCTGCCGGTCCAGGGCCTGGCAATGCTCCTCCTTTGGGTCAGCAGGCCTGGCCTAGGATGGGCCCCAGGAAGGAAGCCAGAGACCACGCTGAGGAGGGGAGGCAGGCGGGGGAGGGGGCGCTGAAATGAAATGTGTGCACGATGAAGAAATGTTTACAGATCCGCTCTCTAAACCTCCACCCAGTTCACAATATGAAGTTAAAAACAACAAAAAAATCAACTTTACAATGGCATCCTGTCCAGCAGAACACTGGGAGACCAGGGTCTGGGCTGGAAACCACTCAGACTCCACAGGAGCCCCAGTAGTGGCCTCCAGCTGACGAAGGAGCCCAGATCCTGTCTTTTTAGGGGGCTGGGGTGGAGAGCAGGGCCTAGTGAGGGCAAGAAACATGCCCCAGCATGAGGGGAAAAGAGCCCCCCACAATGAACTGCAGGCTCAGGAGGCGCAATCGTGTAAGAGTAAAATAGATGGAGAATCTAGCAAAGTCACAGAGAGTAAGAGACAGGAGAGAGTGAAACAAAGGGGTCGGACACAGCTCGTGGTAGTATATATAGTCCCCTCACCTTACCTCAGCCCTTCCTGGGGCTCCACGTGGGGATGAGGGAGGGGGAGGGCAGGAGAGCAAGCCATTGACTCCTAACCAAGGCTTCCGTCTCTGGGGGCGTGCAAGCCCCCTAAGGACAGGTAAAGACACACATCACAGGAGGGATTGTACTACAGGTAGGACGGTAGTGGGAGGGGAGGACGATTTAGTGGCGTTTTCACTATGGGAGATTGGGGGTGCACAGATGGATGCACCCTAGACTGAGGACGGCAGCCCAATTTGGATGTCACTGAGCAGGTCTGACCACTTCTCTGGCTCTCCCTGGATACAGGGAGAGAGCCCCCCCTTTGGTAAACCAGACAATAGGGTCTCTTGCTCCGGATGGCTGGTGCCTACAGGGAGCTCACTTGATATCATTTACCATTCGTTGCAAGCGGTGCCTAGGTCTGACGTATATTTGGAGGAGAAAAGCTGAAACGTCTTTCTATATCCCACGCCAGCTCCCCGGTTGGGAGCCACTGGGACAGCCACGCATCAACCAGGGAGAAATGAGCCCTCCCTCACACGCACAGCGGTGCAACGTCAGTTGTGGGGGGAGGAAAATCTTATCCACAAACTGCATGACAAAGACACAAGCAGCAGCCCTGGTAATGCAGTGGTTATTGCTGGGCTGCTAACTGTAAGGCCAGCAGTTCAAAACTACCAGTTGCTGCAAGAGAGGAGGAAGAGGCTTTCTGCCCCCCTATCATTTACAGCTTCAGAAACCCCAGGGGGAGTGCACCCTGCCCACAGGTGTGCTGAGTCAGGAAAGGCAAGATGGCCTTGAGTTTGGTCTTCTCGGGCACCTGAAAGGAGACTCAAAATCACTAGCTAGTAACAAAAATCTCTCAATTCCAGCAGTGGGGCTGGGCCTCCTACTCCCACCACCGGAGAGCAGTGATGCCAAAAAAACAAAACAAAACAAAA
>PVJH01032627.1:0-22467 GCA_004026705.1 Nesogale talazaci | reverse complement strand
TGGTGGGAGTGGGTGGCCCAGCCTTGTTCCTGGAGAGCTGCTGCTGGATTTGAACCGATGGCTCACACATTTTTAAATAAATGACTGGATGACGTGCATTCTGAATTTACGTAGGAAATCAGAAAACTATTGTGTAAAGTATCAAATGACCAACCCAATGACTGAAGTGAAGGGTTCAGAAATAAGAGAATTTAGAAAACATCTGACAAGAGGAAAGAGCCCTGGTGATGGTGCGGGTTAGATTGCTGACAGCAAATAGGCAGTTTAAATGCAACAGCCATTATTTGGGAGGAAGGTGGGGTTGTCTGCTCCTGTACAGACTGACAGTCTCTTCCACTTTGTCCCTTAGAGCTGCTGCTATGAGTCGGAATCAACTCATAGTAGTGGGTTTAATTTTTGTTTGTTTAATTAGGGGAAAAATCCAAAGATGTTTTCTCTATGTGTTATTCCATGAACACTATGAGCATATACCCCCCCAAAAAAAAACCAACTCAAACTCCATATAGTCTATTTGAACTCATAGCGACCTACAGAACAGAGTAGGCCCACCCCATCAGTTCCCGAGATTCTCGATCTCCATGGAGGCAGCCAGCCTCATCTTTCTCTTGCAGTGGGTAGCCCACTATGTGAGCGGAGCTCATCAAATACCAACCAGCATTCTACACAATTCCAAATCTCTCTGCCCTTCCCCTTGCCATCCTTTCATGTGGAGGATAGTTTGTTTTCAATCATGCTTCGTTTTTAATCATTAAGGAAAGAAAATGTTCTTTAGGAAAATAACAATTGATCCACACTGCCTAACTAAGGGAAGAGCCAATCTCCAAATATATAGATTTTCATCTGCAGAACTATCAGGAGTGTGGGTGATACATAATGAGAGTGAACTCTGAATGGGTGAAAGGCTTCAAAAAAAGAAACCTGAAACTCTTGAAAACCAATGGAAAAGCTGCCAAGAATGATACCTTCCTATGTTCACTCTAATATTTCCACCATTTCTTTTCTCCTAACCATAGCAATATCTATGTGGATGTATATATGTGTAAACATATATCTGTGAATGTATGTGTATATATATGTGCATATGTTTCCAAAAATTTGAAAAAATTCTATTACCTTTCGATTCCATTTTCCCAAAAACTTTCTGAAGCCTCTTCATATAAACTGATACACCCAACTCTTTATCAGAAGGGTATTACTCACTTTCTTAGGATATTGTAATGATCAAATAAAGAAAGTCATTTTGAAAATGATTTTCTTCTAGTTGGGAGTTCATTGTCCCTTCTTAAGAATAAAAAACCTGACACTACAAGAAATCTCTCCCTGAAGAAATAAGGTACAGACTGAAATAAAAATTTTAATCTCGCATTTGATGTAACACAACCTTTAAATATCCAAACTCCATTATTATTTACATCAGCAAATGCTTATGGGCATGCATAGATTAATATATTGTATATTTTCAAAAATCCCACCACTAAAGTGATTTGACCCTAAACATATTTCCATAACAAGAAGGGAAAGTTTAACTCAATTTTCCTAGTTTATGGTGATTTTCCTTAAGATTTATGAGTTACAATAACTTGCATTTACTGAGCCCTTTCCTTTGAACCATGTGTTGTTCCTTTACTCATCATTGTACTTGTAATATTTCGAAGAATACTATTTCTGAGCCTTACAATATGTCACTAAGGAGTACTTATCGTAATTTCATAGATGAGGATAATGAGGCTTACAGAGCAATAAGTAGTAGCCTAAAGTTGCCAAACACCAGCAATGAAATGCCTACACCAGAATGCAAACCCTACTGCAAGGCAGGGGCTCTTTCTTTTCTTTTTCTTTTATTAATGATTTTATTAGGCACTCTTACAGCTCTTACAACTTTCCATACATCATTTGTATCAAGCATATTTGTACACATGTTGACATCTTCATTTCCAAATATTTTCTACTTCAGCCCTTGGTCTAAGCTCCTCTTTCCCCCTCCTTTTTTTTTTTAAATAAATCATTTTATTGGGGACTCATAAACTCTCATCATGATCAATACCTATGTCAATTGTATGCAGACCACATTTGCACGCTTGTTGCCATCACCACTCTCAAAACATCCTCCCTCCACTTAGCCCCCTGTACGCTCCTTCTTTTCTTCCACACGGTCTCCCTCATTGAGCCAGCATCATGAAGGCAATGTGCGATTGCAGAGGTGAGACTTTAGCACCATCTGATTACAATTTGTCTGAAGCAAGTCATATACCTGCAGGGGAAATCATCCGCTTTCATTTATTTTCAAGTAATGCCTACAACAAACAAGAGGCCATCCACTGCTGTCCACAAAAACAGCCTATCACATATTACTCTTTTTATCCAGTTTCTTTAGTACAATCTATTTTCTAGCTTTCATGCTTCTCTCAAATTTGGGTGCCTTCCTAAGAACCCTGGATTTGCTCTTAACTTTAAAAGGTCAGACTTTATCCCAGTCTTTCTTGCCAGTGGTGCCCGTTAGGAAAGAACTCTTTCTGCCTAGATTCTCCGGCATGGCATAGGGTGGTCAAGGTAGCTATTTTATTCTTATGTACCATAAACCCAGAAACACAAGGTTGAGGATAATGCCTAACAGCATGAGATGTCTTTATGAAAGAACTCTCATTGCCATCAAGGGATGCTGTGGCAGTCCAGTACTTGATGTCAATTTCATGATTGGGAGTGTAGGGGTGGTGTCTAGTCTGTCACTCTGGAAATAGCCAGTGAGGCCTCTGTGTGGGTAAGGCTTTTTCCTGAGGATTCTGGGAAGTCTTTCGGTATTTCCTAAATGGAGGAGAGAGACTAGACTATGTTCCTAGGAGACGAACTACTGACAAGATGAGATGACAGGATGCTGATCTATCCTGATCCCAGGAGACTGGAGGAGCCAGAGGAGAAGCCACATGGGTTTGCCCTGATGGAACCCGACCTCTGGAGCAAGAGAAGCCACAGAGAGCCCCCTGCCCACGCTGAGATGCTTCTACCGCTAATGGATACTGCTGATGGACCCTGAGTCCTGGAAACTATGGGAGTCATGGGGAGACCCCTGCCAGTGCCGGGATGCTTCTACTGCACGAGCTGTGAGTAGGAAGCAGACTTTATAGACTGGTATCGGACATATGGGCTAATATCAGACTTACAACCTTGAACTGCACTGGGTTGGGATGCTTTCTCAATGTTCCATTCCTCTTGTATAGAAACCTTTCCCTTACATCCACATGGGTGTTTATGAGTTTGTCTCTCTAGTCCACCCGGACTAACACAGATGCAGACGGATTGTGACTCTGTAGGACACGGCAGAAATGCTCCTGTGCGTCTATGAGATGGTAACTGTTTACGGGAATGGAAAGCCTGCCCTTCCCCCCAGGAAAGAATGCGTCAATGGTAAAGCAGAATTGGCACACATTGTTTAGTTTCTGTACATTGATCCTTCTACTATTTGAAGGCAATGACAACAGCGATTTAAAATGAGTCATCTTAACAACTGCTAGCCATTAGCAGCACAAGATTCCAGGTCTTTAATTGCTAACATTCACTGAGCGCTCGCTCTGTGCCAGATCAGGTTCTCCACGCTTCACTCAAAATCCTGTGTCCTTTATTACGCACACTGATCTTACCTTGGTAGATCCCACCAGTTTCCATTACACAGACAAGAAAGCAGAGGCAGAGACCTGTGCCTAATCGTTAGAAGTGAAATCAGGGTTAAAATCTAGGCAACACCAGAGATGGCGGGGCAGAGCAAGGTATCCGCTCCAGGGAGAAACTTACCAAAAAGTGATGGACGCAGGGCAGGAGCACGATATCCGACAGCGTGAAGTACAGCCCCTCCGCAAACACGTGCTCCAGAGGTGGCAAATCTGAGGCTTTCGCTTTCCTGATGTGAGCAGGCTCCCTGTTGCCAGGGCCTAGTTCTTCCTGTGCCGAGAGCTTGGAGAAAGCCACTTCCAGTTCCAGGGTCTGGGAGGGGGCGTCCAGTTCTGCAGATGCTTTCTGATGGGGCACCCTGCTCTTTGTTTTGCCCTTAGCGAGGGCCGGCCCAGCACCGGCAGCCTTCTGTTGCTTGAGCTTCTGCCGCCGGAGCTTGTCGTCGTTGTGCACTCTCACAGGCTCGCCGAGTTTCCCCTCCAGCTGCCGTATTTCCAAAGGGATCGTGGGAGGCGGCTGGGAAGAGTCTCGGAGGAAGTTCTCAACAGCCAGCGGGATGGTGAGTTCACAGAGCCTGGTCCACTGACTCACCTAGAAAACAAGCGGTGAGAGGAGTGTTTACTTTCAAGGTAGCTGAAAGACAAAACACGTTCTGGTGGGAAAAGAAGCCTGCCTTGGAGAATTTGTGAAGTCTTGAGTTAAGGTGTCCCTAAACTGGGCTTTTCTGCTATATTGTATTGCTTCAAAGAGTCAGTATTATATTGTTTCAAAGGTGATAGCATCCCTGCGTCCTGTTACTGAATTATTTCATTACCAAAGCATTTAAAAGCATAGTTTTGCATATACTGCTGCTTGAACTCCTGCTGTTTAAACTTAAAAGGCCTCTTTAAAAATCCTCAACATAAAGAAAAGGGTGAAAGTCATCCCCCCACACAAAAAAAATACCACCGGAAATGTCTTAAATCTCACTAAACTTGAAATTCTTATTTGCAGACGCTGCATTGAAACATTGGCACTCATGAAGGGCCACTTTATCTATCTGACTGAATTTGGTAAATGAAAGTCTGGTTCCCAGTTGGAAGTTAAAATGTTCACATGAATGTGTTCATAATACGGAGGCTTCAAGTAGAGGGATGATGTACTTACTTCTGCACAGGCTTTTAAGCAAGTTTTCTTAAAACCCAGTAGTTCCAAAATGTCCTTCTTTGATGGGTCAGCTTCGTAGGATTTCTGAATGATGTGTCTTAGCACTACAGCCAGGCCCGCTCTGCAAAAGTTGCCGGGGGTTTCCACTGTTGCAGGCAAGCAGCAATTCTGGACGATCGAGGGAAGCTCGTCCCTGGAAACAATCTGAATGCCCACATCCTGGGACAGTACGTTTCTTATTAGCGAGATGTCCGTGCTTTCTCTGGTGAGGACTAGACGCACTTTAAAGATTTTGCAGTCACAGTATGACAACAAGAACAAAGTTACAGATGTATGAAGAGGAAAGATGCAGCCTTCTGCTTGGTGAGAAAAGTCCAGATAGAGAGATTCTTCTGTAAGGCGTTTCTTAATGCCTTTCATCTTCTCTCAGCGGTCGCACCTAAAGCATAAATGGAAGCAATTAGAAGCCTTAGACTAGAACATCTTTAAAAAGCAAGGATCGGCTCTGTTGTGCAATGGATAGCGCTTTGGATTTCTAGTGAATAAAAAGCCAGGATCTGTAGGAGATACAGTCTACAAGAAGGTGTTTCTGAAGTCTGAATAAATGGTTTCTAAAAGATGTTCCCTCCCATTCCAAAGAAAGGTGCTGCCACAGAATGCTGCCTTAGAAGTATATCCAGAAGGCTCCATAGAAGTCAAGTGGTGACATTTCATCTCACACACTTTAGACATGTCAGCAGGGCATCTGCTTAGCAGAGGGTCACAGAAAACTTAAAAGACCCTCATTGAGATGGATTGAGACAGTGGCTGAAACAAGGGGCTCACGCATCGCCGTGACTGGGGGGATGGTGCCGGACAGCGCGACGCTTTCCTTCTGTTGTTCCTGGGTTTGGTAGGGATTGGAATGTACCTCGGGGCACCTGACACAACAACCACAGACCTGCATCCGATGCAATTAATTCATGTTTGAGTGATTTTAGAGTCGCTATGTCTTGGAGTGGCTCTGAGTCGGCATGAACCAAATAGCACAGTGAGTTTGAGAGAAGTTTTAGAGCCAGCTCCCATCAGACAATGCTCAGGTACCTTTCGATGCTGTTTGCAGTACTTTAGGATCCCAATGAAGGCGAGAACAGTGTAGGAACGGGTGGGAAAGGAAAAAAAATCAAGGCTGGACTGAACCCCGGTGGTGTAAGTGGTTGAGTGCGAGACTGTGGCCCGCAGGTTTGGTGGTTCAAATCCAGCAGCGGCTCTCAGGAGCAGGGCTCGGTAGCTCCCACGACTACCAGAGGGCAGTGATGCCAAAAAAAAAAAAAAAAAAGTCAAGGCTGGACTAAGTAAACCATGTGAAGTTTTAACAATGTTGGGTCCCCTTGAATGATCAACATTCGTCCCACTTGACTTATTTTATGGCCCTAAACAATATTCATCTGAGGGGTATATCCACTCCCACAGGAGACACGGATCGTCCTAAATTAAGTGGACTGTGAGTAGGTAGTAAGTATTGAATAAACAAGGAAAACGTTTGAATTTCCCCCTAACTTAAATGTCGATAGTTTAGATTTTCAAACAGCACAAGCAAAATCAAGTTTCTTATTCTTCTCCATACCCCAAACTAGCTGCTGCTGTGTCTTCCCCACTAGTAGTGTTGAAGCCGAAAAACTTGGGAGGCTGTTCTTAACCACTCTTTTCTTTCCTATCACCATAATCAATCAATTAGAAATTGCTTTGGCCCTGCCTTCAGTACGTATCCAGAATCTGGCCCCATCATCTCCATTCCTTCCACTGTCATCTGGGTTAACACTATTTCTCTCCTTTGTGCTTTCTCTGAAGAGTCTGGTAGCAGAGGGGTGAGGAGCGTGGCTGCTAAGTAAAGTCCCATGGTCAGCAGTTGGACCCACCGAGCGGCTCTGTGGAAGAGAGACTAACGTTCTGATGGAGGATGCATTGGAAACCCCACCGAACAAGTCCACTCTCTCCTACTGGGGTAAATGTGAGTTAAATAAACTCTGTTTTGTTTGTCTGTTTGAAATATACCTAGAACAGGGTCTGGCATATAATCAAATAATGTTTGATGAATTTATGTATAAATGAACATACACCCTGGTTACCTTGAAGGTGCAAATATGTGTGATAATCTTGAGGTCATATTAGTTACTGATGTTTTCAAGTCATGATTCTTAAGACTTTTGTAACATTTCTCTTAATTAGTAAATTTCCTGGGTCCAAAATTTTCTCACCTTTAAGCCCTAAACCGGAACTCTAAAATTAACACTAGATGGCACTCCTCAAAAGCATTCAGCACATAAGCATGT
Source organism: Nesogale talazaci (assembly GCA_004026705.1). Lineage (NCBI taxonomy): Eukaryota > Metazoa > Chordata > Mammalia > Afrosoricida > Tenrecidae > Nesogale > Nesogale talazaci. The sequence goes on along the minus strand of PVJH01032627.1, from coordinate 15,346 downwards.
TATATGAAGATAGTCTATTAAAGGATTTACTATTTTTAAAATTGGTGCAAAAATAATTTTTCTCTTAGGTGTTTTGGAAAATGTATTTTGAATTTTAGGAAGTTTTCATCATACTAAATTTCCTTTGATATTTTAAATGTCTTATTTTTTAAATTTTAATTAAAATAGCTAAAAATTTTAAGCTTCTGGATTTTCAACATTTCTATTAAAGCAGCAGCAAGCCACCTAAGTAGGTTCTACGCAGTGTGGAACCAGCAGCCGCTCTTTGGGAGAAAGTTTCCGACTCTCATGAAGAAGAAATGGAAAGGACAGGGCAGCTCTCCCTGCCCTACAGGGCCGCTACGAGCCGGAATCCTCTGGGTGGCAGTTAGCCTGGTGTTAGGTTATTAACGTGACAAGAAATGGATGAGAACTCAAGTTGTGTGAGACTAAATAAGTTTCCCCATTGGAATGGAACTTTATAAGGCTTTTTTCATTACCTATGTCACGCTGTGAGACTTGGTGGAGTGCAGGTAGCAGTAATGCTGGGAGTTGTGTCAACATTTAAAATAGCTGTAGGACTAGTCATGGGGGATAGATTTCAGTGGCACTTCCAGACCGAGACAGTCTAAGAAGAAAAAAAAAATTGCCAATAAAAATCTATGGACTACAAAAAAGAAAGAAACGGATGTAGTGAGTGCTCTTCCCAAGCCGAACTCATAGCGAACGAGTGGGTTCCCACTCCTGGGGACCCTCCAGGACAGGGTAGAACTGCCGCTGGGGGTTCAGAGCCTGTAATTTGTTATTTGTTAACGCTTTCCTTCTGTTGTTCATGGGTTTGGTAGGGATTGGAATCTACCTCAGGGCACCTGACACAACAACCACAGACCTGCATCCTGTGCAATTAACTCATGTTTGAGTGATTTTAGAGTCGCTATGTCTTGGAGTGGCTCTGAGTCGGCCTGAGCAGCTGGTGGATTTGAACTTCTGGTGAGCAGTCCTACATGGATCCCGCTACATCACCACGGCACTAACCAGCCCTAGGAAAACAAACATCGTCCTGTAGCCAATTTTTACTCATACTCTATCAATCTTTTGTTATATTTATCTTATTAAACTATAACAGAAGTGTACCACAAGTTCTCTAAAATAATATCAAGTAATTTGGGAGCAACTTTTTAGCCCATAGGAACCATTTTCTCCTTGGGCTTAATTATCTGAGAAAAGGTTTCTTTTAGAATCCATTTTAAAATATATTAAGGGAATTTCTTAAAGTTTATAAGCAAAAAACGCACTATACTTTTTAGCAATTGGTAGCTCTCTGACAAGGAATCAGTCTCTTTACCGCTGGGAATCACCTACTAATTTATTAATCCTTATTTCCTCTTCTGACTAAGTACTATACAAAAACAACCCAGAAGGTAGGTTTGGAGGATCTCACTTGCCGACAGTTTAATAAATGCTAGCTCTGGTGTTCATAGCAATTCTCTAGGACAGAGCAGAACTGCCCGGTGGGTTTCAAGACTGACGCTTTCCGGGAGGAGAGCTGCTGGGGGCTCCTAATTGCTGACTCTGCATTTGCAGCCCACCAGTAACTAGCTGGCAGTGAGTTTCGTTGGAAAAGGGGGCTTTGGGGCAAATGTGGGACTTCTATGAGGAAGGTTTTGGTACTTCAAACCCACCAACTGCTCCTTGGGAGAGAGGAGGCCATTAGTTCCTGTGAGGATACAGCATTGGAAATCCAATGTGGGCTCGCTATCAGCTGGCATCGACTAGATGGAAGGGTTGCTTCTTTATGCTGGAACTGAAGGAGCCCTGGTCGTGTACTGGAGTATGTGTTGAGCTAACCTCAAGGCCCATCATGCAAAGCCCTGGGATGGTTTATGAGAGAAAACGAGGCAATTTGCTTAAAGATGTGGGGGCCTGGAAGGCCTCTAGGGGGCAGGATTGGCCCTACTTAAAAGCAAGGATGGTGAGACTCCATCCCATTTGGCTGTTATCAGAACAGTCCAGGGACAACGATAACATGTTTGGTAGAGGATCATGAAAAAAAAAGGAAGGCTCTCCAAGAGGATGACCTTCCATGGGATGGATTGGCCCAGTGGTGGCAACAATGGACTCAAACACAGCAAGTATAGGGAAGATGGTGCCGGACCAAAGTTTCCTTCTGTGCTGCAAAGGGTCACTGAATCGGAGATGTCTAGATGGCACTTCATAAGGCACTAGTCCCAACATTTTTATTTTAAACAATGCCATTTGTTTTGTTTTGTTTTTGGGGGGGCATCACTGCCTCTGGTGGTTGTGGGCGTGACCCAGTGCTGCTCCTGAGATCTGCCGATGGATTTGAACCGCCAAGCCCACGGGCTGCAGTCCCGCGCTCAACCACTTAAGCCATCAGGGCTCAGCCCTAAACAATGCCGTTTGTTTCAGTACTATTTGCGTATGTAGAAATATAGAATACATGTACATCTGGAATTTTCCAAGAAACTTGGAACCTTGAGAGATTGTACATATGCTATCCTGTTTTCTGTGAGTTCTTAATAAATGCTAAATACCACCAAAAAAATAGCAATAACCTGCCCCTGGACATAGCTCAAACTTAATGAGATGCCTGAAAGGAAATGCAAAGTACTGTTGATTTCTAAGATAATTTATTTTTTTCAATATCGATGTTGGTGTTTTCTTCCTGAGAGATTAAAACTGTGACTTAATGATCTTGGAGTTAAAAAAAAAAGTTGCTTCCCCTGGGCAATTTCTCCCAAGTACAAATGTAATTTCTAAAATAAATATTAAGTGTGAAAAAGACTTGAACAAATTTGATGTTTGGGGTTTGCAGTGTCTTCAAATATTTAATGAGGAGAATTTGAGTGGTAGTTTCTCTAAGTTCACAAATACCATAGGCCAACCTATATTTTTCTACCGGGAGAATTAATTCCAAATCATGATTTCTAAGCAGGTAAGTACTATAAAGCCATCTCCTGAGGCTCCAGGGCACAGCTCTTGTAACTCCCTACTACACTCCTCTCATGACAACAGTGGTGCTGTTTGCTCTTTCTCCGTTTTGCCACCATCATGCGAATTCTCCTAGGCAAGTGTGCAAGTCTCAGGAATCCTTGCTGAAAACGTCCAGGGCCATTGGGCAAGTCTCAGTATCGGAGTGAGTTCTCGGTGGTTGCTTCCTGATCCTCTCTGCTGGATCCTCCCCAGAGCTCCCAGTGACCCCAGGATCAGTGCTTTGCTTCTGCTCTATCTGCACTCCCTCTTCTACCAACCGCTTTCGAACTTTTTCATTATGCCACCCATTAAAAAACAGATGAGGGCGCAGTGTAGCAATGATGAAACATACAGCTTTCTCTAGTTCTTCAATGCTTCCTCCTTCCCACTATCAGGATCCCAATTGTACCTTACAAATCCTGCTAGACCAGAGGATGTACACTGGTACAGATAAGAGCTGGAAACAGAATCCTGGACAGATGATCCCTCCAGGACCAGCCATGAGAGTGGTGACACTGATAACCTCCTCCCTGGGGTACAGACACTGGGGAAGTGGGAGTATAAGATGTAACAAAATAACAATAATTTATAAATTATCAAGAGTTTATGAAGGGAGCGAGCGGGGAGGGAGGTGTAAAAATGAGGAGCCGATGCCAAGGGCTTAGATAGAAAGCCAATGTTTTGAGAATGAGGAGGGCAGCAGATGTACGGATGTGCTTGATACACAGTGGACTTCTGTATGGATTGTGATGAGTTGTATGAGTCCCCAATAAAAGGATTAAAAAAAAACAAAAACCAACAGGGTTTATGTTGTCACCCAATGCCCCCTGGTGGCTCAGCTGGCAACCAAATGGTTGGCAGTTCAAAGACCCTCAGAGGCCCTGGGGGAGTGAGCCATGGAGAAGTGCTCAGGACATTCCTCACCAAGCAAACCCCTTGTCCTCGAGTCAATTCTGACTCACAGAGACCCTAGGTAGGTTTCCAAAATGCTAATTTTGGACAGATGGGGGTGGGGATGGAGGGGGGTGGTTTAATGCTTATCCCACAACGCCGTTTAAAAAAACACCAACAACCCTTCTTGCTATAGTCAGTGCCCTATAGGATAAGGGAGTACTGCCCTTTGTTTTCAAAACGCCGACTCTTTACAGGAGCAGAAAGCCTCATCTTTCTGAGCTGTGGACCTTGCGGTTAGCAGCCAAGTAAGCACTAAGCCACCAGAGCCACCTAGTGTCACCATTAGGGCTCCCCAAATACCTAGGGGGCAGAAACTTGATCTGTGTGATTCGCTACTCCAACGAACTTTAGCTCAGGAACAAATAAATACACAGCCATGAATATCAGTGGTGGCAAAAAGGAGTCTTCCAGAGACTAAAATTAACCTGTCTTTATAACACAATGTTTTCTTTTTTTTCAAACAGTTTATTTCAATGATCAGTCTAAGTGCAAATTAAAAGAAGAAGCAAAATCAACCAACTGGAAAACGTGTCACTGGAATCCCTACAAACTTATAAAGCATTAAAGGTTTTATGTGGATTGATCTTAAGGAAAAATAACTAAGGATCTAACCCAATTTTACATACTTTATATATATACCAATAAATAGATGAGCTCACTTTAGGGTTCAAATCTGATGGATTTTTTTATAGCTGTACAAAACCTTTTTTGTGCATTAGTGCCATTTGTGTAATGGTTATTAAAATCTATCATACAGTGTACTTGTGACATAGCAAGTCCTTAAGTATATGCTATTTTGTAAGCTATCTAGATTTTGACTCATAAAGACCTCATGTAACAAGAGTAAATCTCAGCTGTACTGAGTCACTACTTATCAAATTCTTAATCCATTAACTATTAAGAGAATTACCCTTCATGAGAAATATCCAAATTGTTTTTTTCCTCCCCAAACTTCTTACCAAGAAAGGTGGGGATTCAAGTTGAACTGGTTTGTTTTTCAAAATATTGAAATAAAAAATATCTGTTACACATACTAAAAGGTAGGGAAGTACAAATGGCACAATGTATGCGTGAAATCTTCAGTCCACGTAAACTATTGTACAAAACAGTTTGATTTACAACTCTAAAAAATTATAAATCCATTTTTCCTAAAGATTATATGTTTAAACCCTATCAAGCATTCAACATTATGAAGAGTTTAACACGTTCCTACAAAATGATCCTAATTACTTGGTTGCAGAATCTCATTCTTAGTACAGTTGTTTTTTTCTTTAATGCATGCTAGTACATAACAGCTAATTACATTAAATATTCAAAATTTTAAAAGAAAAAAACTGAAGACAGCTAAGTCCTAGGGGATAAAAATCCTATGATTAAGTGATCTGTTTTCTAATGTGGATGAGCACTAAAACAAAAGTTAAAAAGCAAAAATCTTACTGTAACCTTAGCCATGAGGGAAATGTGTCAGCTTTCCTCTGGAGAATCAAGGAATTATCTGTTGCCATGGAATCAAAAGCTAGCAGCTCACTCTGACCTCATAATTAGCACAGATGCACACTGTGAATGCTAACATGTTTGAAGCATCAACAAGACTGAAAGAATCGTCGCTGAATGCCCACAGCAAGCACTACTGGTCTTTGCTGTCATCTCAAAGATAAAATTCTAGGTATGTAACAGAAAAAAGGAAGCTACTTTGAATATTTAGAGTAAAAACAATATGTATATACAGGGAACTATATACCTCTTATTACCATTTTAGTTGCCTGGTCCCAAACTTGTTAGTTTAAACCAACTCACTGTATGAGTCCATCCTGACTTGGAGTGGCCCTATCCCACAGTGTAGAACTGCCCTGTGGTCACTGCAGGTCTGTGCAGGAGTTCTGAACTGTCAACCTTGCAGCTAGCAGCCCGATTCATAATCACTACACCAGCAGGCCTGCTAAGTAAAGTTTTACAGTTAGGTCAACTGGATGTACAGTAGTGATTCTTACTACAAAGCACAGATGAGGGAACAGAGGCACAAAGTAAGAAGTTCCTAGGCACAGAGTGGAGATGGGGCTTTGTTTAGGGCTGGCCAATATGCAATAGAAATAAAAGCAATGTACAAACTACCGTCAAATGTTCAATTTTAAGACTCATTTTGGAAACTAAACACCATAAAGCAATGCCTCGGAGTATAAATGAACAGAATTTCAAGTAAAGAGTTGTTAAAGGCAATTCTCTAGCTCTATGAACCATAAAAATTTTAAAACGACACCTGGCAATAAGCTATGTTTGATATAGTAAGTATGACAGCAACTCACTCATTTTGTTTTAACAACTTATTTATTTTCACAATATTTAAATGGTGTTTACAGGTTTTATATTGTTACAAGTTCTTGCCAGCTTTTACACTCTCTTGTAAGGTTTCTGTAGAACAACAAGGCGCACGCTACTCTCGTTATTAACGATCTAATTCAAGATATATTATTAAATGCTGACAAACCCTCAGTAGTCTAGAGCAAAGCCAGGGGATGAATTGTGGCATCAAATGATACTGGCTGGCATGATGGGTGTGGGGAGTGGCGGGGCGGAGCAATTCCAAGACCAGGTAGAGCTTTGGGGATGGGAAGTATGAGTACTTGGATGCTAACAACAACAAAAAGTTCCCGCCTACCTAAACGCAAACTTTCTACTCTATAGTTTTTAAGAGAGAGAACTGCTGCTTTGACGGTGTTACTTAAGCAAAGGGCCCCCAGTGAGCCAGAGGCAAGTCCTTTGTGGTAAGGATGGATTAAGTAGGAGTCACAGCACAACCGCTTTCTCCAGCCAGGAAGCGCTGGAAGGGAAAACCCAGGGTCAAAGAGACAGGGCGCGATCCACAAGGTCTCGCAAGGACATTTGACAGCACGGGGCAAGCCACCCCGGGCCTCGCCCCCCGCCCCCTCACTACAACGGGCTGCGGCTCCGAGGCTCCCACCAGGGCCCCCGCGCCAGGCTCCCAGCGGGACGGCGGGAGCCTGAGCAGGGCTCCCACCCCGCCCGCCGGCGCCCTCGGGAGCGGTCCACCCAGGCGGCGGCGGCGGGCGGGCTGGAGCCCATCGGGACCCCGAAGCCCCCGCCTCGTGGCCCACCATCCCGCCTCGCCTCTCAGCCCCGGGGCCCCCGAGGCCGCCAGCAGGCGTCGGAGGGTCGGGGGGCTGGGAGCCGGCGGCCGGAGCGCCCTCTTTACCTGGTCGCAGAGGCGCGGCCAGGCAGGGAGGGTGCGGGGCCCGCCGCCCGCCGCGCCCGGCGTCCGAGGCCGCTTCGGGGCGCCGCCTCCCTCCCCGCGGCCACTAGCTTCTCCACCGACGGCGAGGGCGAGCCCGCCGCGATCCCGAGCCCCGGCGGCGGCGGCGGTCATTCATAATCCAGCGGACCGGAAGGGAGGCCTGCGTCACTTCCGGCGAGCGCACCGTCAAAACGTTCCCCCTCCGGCCCTGTTGCGGGAACCTTTGTTGGCCGTGGCCTCCGAGGCGTCGACTGGCGCCGGGACCGGTTCGGCAGGGGCTACCGGGAACGGCCGGGGCTGCGGGGCGGAGCGGTGAGTTGTGACGAGAGCCCCCCACTCCCACCCACTCGGGGAGGCTCGAGCCCCTCGCGAAGGGCGGGGTGGGAGAGGGCTCCGGGGCTTGGCCGTCCCCGCCTCCGGGCGGAGAAACCGCGGCAGGGACGAGCAATTGCGCGCCCCGGCCGGACCGCTGCCCCCCTTCCAGCGAGGGCTGGGTTTGCTCCGAGGGTGGTGCGAGTTTGGGCACGCGGACCGAGGACCAAGCAGGTCCCTGGAACCCTGTTTTGGACCGCTCCGTCCAGCTCCCTGATTACATCGCTCAGCGTCCCTCCTCCCCGCCTGGCTCCTCACCCCATGCCAACCTCCTGCCTTCTAGTTGACTCCGACTCGTAGCCAATTGAATGCCCCGACTTGCTGCCGCAGAACTGCTGGTGGTTGAACTACGAACCTTGCAGTTAAGCAAACTCGTGCTTGCGCGACAGCGCCACCAGCGCTATATCCTGCTTTGGTCTAATGATTGACGCCCCTTCCCCAAACATCTGCTCCTGCTTTCCATTAGCTCCTGCTAATGGGTTTGCAATTGGGGCTCGACCACCTACCCTGCTTTTCCCGAGGTGTTATTAGCACCCAGGACTAGAACTCAGTAGAGAAAGGGGTGAAGAAGCGCATGATCTTTTAAAGAATTTTATCTGAAAGTTTGTAAGTGCGTGCAAAGAAAGTAATAGCAAAGCCTTCTAGAACTGTTTTTAAATGGCATCGGTGATAGTGAATTCTGCATGAATAAGTTCGATTTCTTTCTTCTGGTTCCCATTCAGAGATCAAGGAAGGACCTTCTCTTCAGATCTAGCAAGTTGAGTGGGGAACAGGATCTTGAAAACAAGCATATATATTTCTGCATGAACGCCTAGGTTAGATCAGAAAGATGCAAAATCGTAAAGTAAAATGTGATGTGTACGTAGGAACCTAGATCGTTTATTCAGTAAACATTTTTGAGCATCTGTGAAGTTCAAAGCACTAAAGTGGTTCAACTCATTGCCATCGAGTCGGTTCCAACGAGGAACATAGCAACAAGGAACTAAGCGAGACGGTGCTCTTGGGAAGTTTGCAGTCTAGCTGGATTAATGAATCTAAACCAGATGAAGGATAGGGGCAAGAGTTTTGCAGACAGGAGCATTGTACAGATTCTCAGTAATGAAAGATGTTCTTTTGTCTCGATGAAGTTTTTGTTTTTATTAGCTGCAGGTTTGGGATTGGGTTGCTTTCTGTTGCATTTGCTGCAAGGGCTTCAGGAATGGCTAAATTTTTGTTAAGGTGCAGCAAAACCATTATATTTTACTCTGAACCCCTTATCCAGGAAATGCATGCCAATGAAGACATCAGTTGAAAGAACGGAGCTGACAGAGAAACAGGAAATTATCTATAGGTCAAGGTTGCAATGAGGGGAAATCAGTGAGAGGATCCAGAATATAGGAAGGCATTACATGCCGGTAGAAGGTAATCTTCCTTTTGATCAAGTGGGAAAGGGGGAAGACTGGATGCAAGTAAGAGGAAACTTATAAGCATCGTGGCAAGAAGTTGACTTAGTTCTTGTCTGATGCCTGCTTTCTGTGAACTAGGTAAATTCAGGTGAAATTGGAAAGCAGTTTTAAGGAAAATTAAGAAACATACAAGAGGGTGCCCCCCAAATAAACCTTTTTTTTTTCACAGTTATGTATTTAAAAATTTTAACAAAACAACTTTAACACCTTCAAAGTACTCTCCATTACACTTAATACATTTTTCAAATTGCAATTCCATTCCGGGAAACATGTTTCAAACTCTGTGTTTCGGTGGCTGACAGTACCCACTTTCCTCTGTTTATTCAACACCTCTTCTACATTGTCAAATCACTGCCTTTTCATGTCCCTCTGCATTCATGGAAACAAAAAGAAATCACACAGAGAGAGGTCATGTGAGTAAAGTGTGTGGGATAAAAGGCATGTTGTTTTTTGCCAAAAACTAGCACATTGAGATGACTGCATGAGCAAGTGCATTGTGTGTCAAAACCTGTTCCCCATCCACCACAAGTCAAGCCTTTTTTTTTTTGTAGCACCCTATTAAGCAATCTTTTCAGAACCTCTAAATAGAAAGCTTGATTAACAGTCTGAACAGGTGGGACAAACTGCTAATATACCAGGAGTCATCCGTTCAGAAACCATGTCCAGAAGGAGGTTTACCATCAATCAACATATCACTTTTTTTAAAATGAGAAAACCACTCATACACTTGAGTGTTTTCCATTATGCTGCCCTTGTAAGCTGTGTTCAACATGACACCAGTTTCTGCAGCATTTTTCCTGAGCAGAAAACAAAATGTGACAGTTGCACACTGTTCTCTTAAATCAGTCATCCCAAAAAATGAGGTTCAAGAGGAATTGCTTTTATGAAAAAATTCACTATGGCCAGAGAGAGAGAACCTTCCCAGGTGATGCCTCTGGATGCACTAACTCAGAACGAGTTGCTAGGTGCCCGCCTAGGGGGGAAAATGCGTACTATGAGAGCTCTGCTCCACCCAGTATGATTCCATTTTGTTTTCTTTTTTTTTAACCCCATCATATAAGTTGGTCTTTGCAAAAGGTGAGGAAGTAGGTTAACCAGACAAGCATGATGGGACTGCTAAACTGTGTTGAGTGCCTAGATGAGGTTGATGACCCTGAAGATCTAGATGGCTCCTCCAGTGTGTGTTTTAACTTCGTGTATGTATTTTACATTTTGATTACAGAAGGTAAAGATTACAGGGTGATGTCTACAAAGTAGGTGGCACTATAGGGCTATGGGGTAAGGGCGTTTAGAGTATTAGAAGAAAATAATTGAAAGCCTGGTCATGGAATGTAAGTACAAAGGGTAGGAAGTCAATAAATACTTCCTATGTTATTTAGTGTATTAAGGAGGATTTTTAAAAGAATCATTGCTAGTAGAGGGAATTTCTGTGTCTCTTATATGAAGGTTCCACTCACAGTTTTTATTCATTCCTACCAACAGATAGCTACCATTTCCATTGGTTCTTGCCAGTTTATCACGTGGTAATTCCTCATTTTCTCACACTTCTTTAAAAAGCAATTCCTGTGTTTTAAAATTAAACCCACATTAAGGCCTTAAGCAGGAGAAAGAGGGGGCTTTCCACTCCGGGGAAAGTGACAGTCTCAGAAAAGGGAGAGTTGCTGTCAGTCACCGTGGACTCCCAGCAGTGAGTTTGACTGTAAGCCACAAATTTCTCTCATATAGCACCCTAGGACTCTGCTTACTTTCTCTCTCACCTGCAGTACGATTGAAAAGGCCAGAAGAGAGCCTTAGGAGTTTCAGAATATATAGGAGAGGAATTGTGTAGAAGTAGCTGGTAACACTAGGGGGAAAAAACTGGAAATAGTAAAGAGAAAATATTGACAGTTACTCCAGAGTTGCTGACCTCTTAAGTCTGATAAAAAGAGGCGTCCTGAGGATGTTGGGGCTGTGAGTTGACAGCAGTTTGAAGCCACCAGTAAGGGAAGAATGTAAAGACAGACAGCCTCCCCAAACCCACGGGCGCTTCTCCTCAGTGCTCTCGGGTTGCTGGCCGTCGGTTTGGGAATTGAAGTCCAATAGCCAGTTGAGAAGTAATAGTAACCAGAAAGAGACTTTTAGAAGGAGGGAAGAATTAAGGTAGAAAACTAAAATATAAAGGGTAAAGCAAATAACCCGAGCATAAGGCCAAATCACGGTGTTTTATTTGGTGAATTAAAGACATGACAGCATGAAGGTGTGGCTAAGGGAAAGCAGAGAACTCCACAAAATCACTTTGCAGACAGGGAGAAAGCTGGTGAAATGGGAGTCTGCAGAGAATGGGAGGTACCCTGAGACAGTGTAGAATGATGCCAGCCTAAAGAAAAAAATTGTGGCAGGTTTCAAATGCAGAGTTCCTTCTAAATAGACAGTACGGGAAATTGAAGAAGCTGCTGAAATTTTCAAAGGTGATGGAGAGGCAAAGGGGCCTGGTGTAAACGCTGTAGGCCTTAGTAACAGGGAAGAGAGGCCTGTGGATTTTGAGCAACGTGATACATGGAAGCCATCGGCTATGGGGTGGAAAGCAGCAGCCTCCCAGGGCAGGGACTCCGCAGACGTCCCCTTGCCCTTGTGAAAAAGATGGAGTCAGAAGAGCACTTACTGCAGAAGGGAGACAGGACCATTGGATGTGGGCGCTAAAGAGTAAAGAAGCCTTTGAGGGGGAAAGTGGGTGAAGGGAGACATCAAACAGTATAAAACATGACAAAATAACAATTATTTATAAATTATCAAGGGATCACGAGAGTGGCGGAAACAGAAAGGGAGGGCAAAATGAGGAGCTAATACCAACGGCTCAAGTAGAAAGCAGATGTTTTGAGAATGATGATAAGTGTACAAATGTGCATGACACACGGGATGGATGTACGGATTGTGATAAGTATTGTACGAGTCCCCAGTCGAAAAAAAAAGGGGTGAGGGGGATGTAAATACTGACACAATGTCTGTATATGTATACTGTGATTTGAGCTATATGAGCCCTCAATAAAATTTAATTTAAAAAAGCATCTGAGAGAAAAGAATATACAAGAGAAAATGCTAAGAATAGAAAAAGGGCCAAAAAGTGGTGGATACTTTGCATTTGGTGGGGGCGGGAGCGGGGGCAGGCTGAACTGAATGTGTGTCCTGGAGGGACTTGCCAACCCCACTCCCCCCAAACCAAACTCATTGCCATCAAATCGATGCTGACTCAGAGCCATGCTATAGGACAGCATCAGACTTCCCTTGTGAGTGTCCTAGACTAAGTCTTGACGGGAGTAGAAAGTCCCATCTTTCTCTGGAGAACCAGCATGTGCTTTTGAACTGTTGACCTCGCATTAGCAACCCAACCAGTTACCTCTATGCTACCAGGGCTCTTATAGAGGAAATTGCGAAGGGGAGGAATTTGAATGCCAAAGCAACCATTTTGAATAATGTCTGGTACACTCGCGTTAGTCCCAACCCATAGTGCCCCTGTGTATACAACAAAATGAAACACCGCTCAGTCCTGCTGCAGCCTCACCCCGTTTATGTTTGAGCTCATCGTTACAGCCACTCTGTCAGTCCATCTTGTAGGAGCACTCCCTTTTTTTTTTTTCCCTGTCCCTCTCTACCAAACATGATGTCCTTTTGGTTAGTACTCCTTCAAAGAGATTGTGCTGGATAAGTGAACACTATCTCTCTTAGCCATATGATGTTAAGTCACATTCTTCCTCTGATGCACTCAGGAGTGATGGATCTACCCGTCCCATGAATCATGGAATTGACTTGGCGAAGTGGGTTTAGGGTGCCGATTTAATTCTGAATGTTTTCCTGAAGAGTTTTTTCCTTCACAGAATATGAGTGATAACAGCCAGATGGGTAAATTTTTAACTAAATTTTCTGAGTCTCATATATGACATGTTGTGTGTAATCTAGTCTTAAGATGTGACAGGGTACGCCACAGTTTCTGTTCAGCTGTCACTAGCACAACCATTTGAGCTCAGGTTGCTTCCTACTGTGGACTTTGGAACTACTTCTCATGGGCCATTCAAGGAACAGATCACAGACTTTGACACAAATAGCACCTCTGCTACCTTCTCTGAAACTTAAAAAAAAAAGCACCCCTAAACTTAGGAAACCTATGTGTGTTGTCTTTCTTGTCAAACATGGGGGTGAGGGAAATTAATGGTGGAAGGAACAAACAAAGTCCGATTTCAGGCTGTATAGTTTTATATGACAGGATCCAGCCCACAGGAAGTTTTAATGGCTTTATAAACCCCTGAAAATGGGAGATTACTGCGGAATTGCCGACAAATCCTCAACTATGGCAGTGCAAGTATGTTGCATTATTATAATATTAACCTCAAGGACAGAAGACAGATTTCAAGTCCTGGTATATTGATCAAAGGATTCAACACAAAGATTACATTTTTATTTTAATAATTCCTTGCCTGGAGTGGTATTTGGAAATGTGACAGCCATAAGTAGAGTGATATGATAGCACTGGTTATTAGCTAAAAACAAAACTTTTTAATGTTTTGGAATTATCACAAGCCTTTGAGGTATATCTTCCATCTGTCTTGACTATTTTCTAAGCTCCTTAGGACAAGAGCCTTATCACAGGTCCTATGGATGTGTGTGTGTGTATGATTTTTTAGTAGATGTGACATCACCCCTCTAAGGCCTGGATTTTAGAGCAAGTTAATACATAAGGTACTGTAGTCTAAATGTGATCAAATAAACTATTAATATCTTTGGTCCTTAAAAAACAATTTAAGACAGTTAAAATTGGGGTTGAATATTAGGTGTGTGAGTGGGGGGCCTAGTAGAAGATGGTTTAGGTTCGTCCTGCAGCCGTGGTCTCCATGGCTCAGAACTTACTGTACTTCATGTGTCCTCTCACCATGGCCCTGCCTTGACCTCCCTCCCACACTCTCACAATGAGTCTTTGCTTTTGTCATGGAAACTAGGCTTAAGAAAAGACATTTTTGACACTTAATAAAATTGACCTGAACATATCAAATTCACATGTACAGAAACATAAGCCCCTCTTGTAAAGCAGAATTAGAAAGGGTCTCTGTGTGGAAATGAGGAACTAAGCTGGCTTTAAAACTTCACCTCAGATAAGGAGAGGCAGAAACTTCATGGCATTGGTTATTGCTAAGGAAAAGAATTCGATGGTGTCAATGAAGAATTCATAAGGAAATCCACTTTGACTTTTCATAACTTTTGGGATCATTGGAATTTTGTATTGCACATGCGTCATTAGCTATTAGAAACACAGGAACACAAAGTTTGACCTTGGTAATTGAGCTTTGTCTTTTAATTGCTTACCTTTCCCTCCCTCTGCAGGTGTTTGCAATGGCAGCTACTGTGAATCTGGAACTTGATCCCATTTTTTTGAAAGCTCTGGGCTTCTTACATTCCAAGAGTAAAGATTCTGCTGAAAAGTTGAAAGCACTCCTTGATGAATCCTTGGCGCGAGGCATTGACTCGGGTTACCGTCCAACTCCGAAGGTACCTAGCATGAGCAAAAAAACCTGAAGGAAGTTTTTTAAGACCTTTACACCATTCTCCCAGTCTCTCTGCCAAAGTAGTCTCTCTTTTTGACCCAAAGAAAATAGATTTTTTCCTTTTTTGTTTCAATTCTTTCAAGATTTGATAAGAGTTATAAGTTAGCTAGAGGTAGGAAATGTTGTGTCTTCCTGTACTTTATATAGAAACCTTCGTACTTGAATTGCTAATTCTTTGTGATGAGAATTATTTTTTTAACCTGCTGAAAGTAACCAGGACTTCTAATCACTAAGGTTTTAAACATAAAATAATTTCAAGAAGTCAAAGGACATGAATTTTGCAACAAATTTTTTTTTTTTTGTGGTAATTATGTTTTTATTGATGGTGATTTGGGGGCTGGTACAAGCACTCCTCACTCATGATGGTGCTTTGCACAACAGAAAGAAACCCTGCTCTGTCTATCACTATCTCCATAAAACCTGATATAATTTTTTTTTTATATTTTTTTAAATTCATTTTATTGGGGACTCATACAGCACTCATCATAATGTATACATACATACATACATACATACATATGTTGTGTCAGTAGTTACATCTTTTCTGGGATGGGGTGGGGTTTTTTTTTTTTTTTTTTTTTCCTGATTTGTGAGAAGTAAGCCAATTTTATAGGGCAAGCAAGTTTAGGCAATTAGCATATCGTGATCTTCAAAATTAACAAGTGAATGGCAGCACAGCTGCAAGTCTGGCTTCAGAGGCCAGGGCTGTTTACAGTTACAAAGGCACAAAGGCGACAAACTACAAACCCCAGGCAACAAACTGCAACAGAGTTCAGGCATAT